>LMYD01000540.1:0-86512 GCA_001630595.1 Pseudogymnoascus sp. BL308 | reverse complement strand
TGCTGGATTTGGGAAGGGGGGAAGGGGATGGGCTTACTGTCGCCGCTGAGGTTCTTAATGAAGATCTGCATTGTCTCAGAGGGCTCGGGCGAGGCGGAGCTGGAGCGCGAGAGGGACACCATGTTGTCGGCTGGGAGGGTGGTGAGAGGAGACTTGGTGGTTATGGTTTGGTTTGTGGTGGTTCTGAGTGTGGTTGCCGACGTTTGTTGGCTTGTTGGCTTGTTTATGGGATCGAGATGTCGAGTTGCGAGGACGGACGTCTTCTTCAACAAGTTGAGTTGGTGAGTTGAGGTGGCGAAGTTGGAGGTAACGAGGTGGTTGTTCGTTTATTGCTTCGTTTACGAGGGTGGCGACGATGTCGAGAATGAACTTGTTTGAAGACGACGAGGTGTCGAGATGAGGAATGAGTTTGTTTTTTGGGTGTTTGGGAGGCGAATGGTGATTATGAAAGAGGAAGATGGAAAGGGAGGGAAGGCGGGTGATTCATATAGGAAGCGTTGGGGGTGAGCGGCGGTAGAGTGAGTGGTGGTGGTAGTTGGTAGTAGAGCGAGCACGCACGGGGCGGTTCACGAGTGGTTCCCCCGAGGACAAAGTACAGGACCATGCAGGACTCACAATTTAGTATGGCAACTGGGACCCGTATGGTATGGTATGGGTACCAATTGCGTGTTCTGGTTGCACTGGGGGTACTTGGTAGCAGTAGACAGTTGTATGCAGAGTAGTATGGTATTCAATAGTGGTGGTAAGTATCGTTGATGGTATGTAGTACCTATGGAGGTCTAGTCTGGGTCAGGCCAGGAAGGTTCTGGTAGAGTGGCAGCAAGCGGCAGTAAGTGGCAGAAAGAGCGGTTTAGTACAGAAATGTGCCTTGAGGGATGTGCCGTGTGCATCGTCCGTGGCGCTGTGGCGTGCCGTGCGCTTTGTACCCCGTAACCTCCAGACAGGTGCAGTGGTACTTCGTATTTCGTACGTTGTGTGTCGTTGAGTTGGGAGTTGGAGAGGCTCCAGTTTTATCGGTAGAAGGGTCCCACTATTGCCAGCCAGAGGACGATCGAACGCGGTTTAGCGGGGTTTAGTTGGTGACGGTCCCTTAACCTGACGAGCAAAGAGGCGGATGGCTGTGGAGGGCCGAGGAAGGACGGGGGAGTCTGGATGCATCTGCGGTATTGGCTCTACTTTGGGTTATATATCCTGGTTATACTGGTTATCACGGGATGGACTATCGATATCTTCATAATCGATATCCTCATATCTACGGAGTAAGCTGCAGTATCTCTAATCTGGCTACTCCAATATCACGATACAGGCTGGTTGAACTCTGGGCAAGAGACAGTGACATGTCTGACTTATCGTACTAGGTACTCGTACTTCCTGTATCGACGACTACTGTATCTGCCGTATGAACTTACATAAGATACGCCGTAGTGCCCACGCTTATGCCCATCGAACTGCACCAGCGACCATTTACACGCTCGGCCAGCTGGATCAGCGGCCGACATTCACACGACAGACCAACCTCGCAGCCAGCCCGCTGTCTGATACCCATACCCATACCCATACCCATACCCAACCACTTGCTTCTTCCCATCCAATGCCACCAGCAGTCCCTGTCTTGACACGCTGCAACATTATAGGCGTACAAAAGTCCAAATACCACATGCCTCTCCGCCTCATCTCTCATCCCAGCCACCCCAGTCGGCAGACGACGTCGAGTACAGTACAGAACAACACACCATACAGATACTGTACCGTGCTCTATTCATGACTCGCCGCCTCCATCAAGCCGCTACCGAAGCCAGCCTCATCACCGGGACCATGATCCACCCCTCACCCCCTCAGCCTCCCTCCCTCGTGACCATCCATGATCGTCTCTCGCGTGCGTGCAGTTTCTCTGGGTCTCCGTAGCCGCTGGCCGCTGTCCGGAGAAACCCTGATTATCGCCGCCATGCCATGCGATAACTACGCCATCGCGCGATAAGAAGGCGGTGAGACATTTCGGGTTATCGGTACGTACCGCTCTTATCCGAATCGATCACGTGAGATGTGTCCATTTTTACTGCCAGGTATATCGATTTTATTCACTCGGTGCCTAACTGCTCAACTTCTGGAAATATAGCAATACTGTACGTCCAAGGCAGAGCCGCAGAGGATAACTTTCGATCTTGGTTGATTGTGCACGTGCTTGGCCACTCATCGCGTTGGTGATGTAATCAAGGGCAAAATTTAATTGCATACATCGTTAGTTACTTCTCTGCGGCTGGAAAATACTTCGACTTGGCCTCTTCAGCGACTCGTCCACCCGCGAATCCGCTTTGTTTATGAGGGCCTATACATGATAGAATAGATTGAGAAAATACTCCAGTAGTTGTACGCGATAAATTGTCTATTGCTTATTGCCCTCATTTAGGGCATCAAGAAGGAATACACTGCGTTGCGTTTTTGAAATATTCCTAAAGTAAACAAACCAGTAGAGAGGCAACGGGGCGAACCCTGCGCGAGGGTTTTTTGGCAGGCTTTGGCTGGTTTTGGCTGGTTTTGGCAGGCTTTCGCTGCCTTTGGCTGGTTGTGGTTGGTGCCTGAGTTGCTCTTTCTCCTCCGTAGTGCCACCATCCCTGCTGCCGTCAGAATTCTGTCCGTGTCTGTCCACCACAACCTTACAATTCCCAGAGATCCAGGGATCATCGAGACTCCATTGCTCCTTCCCACTGCCTTCGCAGCCCACGTCCGACGACACTTTTTCTTTAAGGTCCCTAGCCGGCCGACTCCCTTTCTTCTTCTTTTCTTACATCACAGTTACATTTTCCGACGCGACAAGGCCCTTTAGTCCATCAGTTTCCAGAACAACAACAACCGACGTCAATAAAGTGCTGAACTAGAAACTAATAGCGCCTCATCTCGATCATCATCACGCGAACAACGACATCTGTGCGCGCCGACCCCCATCTCGACCCTGCGGTTTGTTTACACCTGCACGTCGGCATTAATACGACTTTTCGAAGCTATCCAGTCTGACTTCGAAGTGAGCCTGATCTCACGCGCGACCTCGAATGACACAATAGAAACCCTTTTATCTCGACCGAATCTCCTTTTCCTTCGCGACACATACTCACAACACGCATATACATCATGTCTGATACCCCCCGCAAAGTGAATGCGGCTCAGCTGGCTGCTCGTAAGATCAAGGCGCCCACGAGGAGGACGAAGCCCAGCTCGAACAACGGCGAGGATGGAAACCAGGCCCCTGTCTTCGCGCCGATGCCGACGTCGAACTTTGGCGCCCAGAGCGCAGGCGGCATGTTTGGAGGAGGCGCGCCGAGCGCGAATAACTCGTTCAACTTTGCTGCTCCAATGCAGGCAAACTTTGGGGGCTCCGTGTCCTTCCCTCCATCGTCTACCGCGTCAGCCTTAGGCAACGCGACAGATAACGAAGAGGCCGCGAGACGCAACAAACCATTCCAGATCGGTGGGTTTGGGTCGGGCGCTGCGAGCCCTGCTCCACAAGCAAGTGGCGGAATGTTTGGACAAAGCGCGCCGGCACCATCGAACCCGTTCAGCTCTACTCCCCAACCCCAGGCCCCGGGTGGCGGCTTCTCCTTCGGAGCTTCATCTAATCAGAATCAACCCACGAGCAATCCATTTTCCTTTGGCCAAAGCGCACAGGCACCGCCAGCGACCGGCGGCTTTACCTTTGGCCAGTCTACGGCGCAAGCGGCGCCTGTAAACAACCCTTTCCAGACATCGCAGGCACCATCGAGCACACCTGGGCTGAGCTTCGGAAGCACGGCACCGACTACACAAGCTTCAGGCGGGTTCAGCTTCACGGCATCTCAGCCAGCTGCTCCAGCAGCAAGCCCATTCCCATCTTTTGGCAATGGAACACCCGCTGAAAAGCCAGCGACACCATCATTCACCTTTGGACAGACCCAGCCACAAGGCGGGTCGCAAGCTGGATCCTTGCCCGGTTCCCAGACGCCATCGCGTGCTGAGTCTCCTGCGTCTTTCAACTTTGGCGCAACTCCCGCGGCCAATAAGCCAGCTGGGGGCGCGTTCAGCTTCGGGCAATCTCAAGCAGCAACGCCTGCGCAAACTCAAGCTCCCAATCTTTTCGGGCAGGCGACGCCAGCTACTGCTGCTCCATCTAACCCCTTTGGCCAACCCACTCCGACAGCCGCTGCTCCAGCTTCCAACATATTTGGCAAGCCAGCTGGCCAGGAGCCCGCGGCGCCATTGAACCCATTTGCGCCTGCGGCGAACGCCAACCCGTTTGCGAACATCAAAATCCCAGATGCTGCGACATCCCCTGCGCCCTCGAGCAATTTCTTCGGGAGCCAAACTTCTAGATCTGCTAGCCCCGAGAAGGATATGTCTGGCACCGAGTCCGCAGCTGAACCTACGCCAAGCTTATTTGGTGCGACTACGAAGCAGCCTACGATCGCAAATGATCTCTTCAAAGTTCAATCTGAACAGCCAGCTGCGAGCCCTGCAAAGAGCATATTCAGCAATTTTGGTGCTGCAACAACAACACCTGCGAAACCAGTGTTTGGAGGAGGCGAAAAGAGCGCAACCCCCAGCTTGTTCGGTTCTCAAACTCCTAAAGCTGCACCTCCAGCCACAGATTTGTTTGGAAAGCCAAAAGTTCCCGAGGCGCCCAAGGCAGCTGCCAGTCCATTCGGTAAGCCTGCTGACGCCATCACAATATTTTCGCAGCCGGAACAAATCAATGGTTCTGTTAATACGATTGACAATGCTAATGAGAAACCATTAGCGAATGGTAATACTGCATTGTCCGAAATTAACAATGGCGCTAAATCACCTTCGCGAAACGCGTCAACTCTCACTTCCAAATTGGGCGATATAAATTCATCCACAAGACTTAACCCTCCCACCAACACTTTCCAACAACAAACAAAATCACCTTCACGCAGCAACCAAACTTTCCAATTCACCCCAACAACAACCTCTACTGATTTGGTTAAACTACCTGATACATCCAACATGGATATTTCCGAATTCCAGAAGGTCGTTCTCGAACGTGCTGAAGAGTACGATGAGAATGACTTGTTCACCAAAGCACACAAGAGAGAAATTGCACGTATCGTCGCAAAGTACTTCCCTGCCACCCTTTCACCAAGACAGCAACTGGAGGCGTACGCTGCCATTCAAATCAAGGCTCTGAAGAGACGTGCTGAGATTGATATGGAGAATGCAACTCAACCTGCGAAGAAGATGAGAATCAAGGAGCAGCTCGCCGACTGGGAGCAAGGTGTTCAGCAGTGGAGCGTGGTACAGGCCAAGAGGGTCGAGAAACGCAAGGCGGATAGCCTGCCTGATGATGGTGGGATGAATGGCGAGGGGTCCAACAAGCGCCAGAAGCCTGCTGAGTCGAAGGTTCAGAAGGTTGCTGTTGCTGCTCCTCTGTTTGGGTCGCCTGCGAAGTCAAACGCTGATAAGGTATGTGATCGATCTTAACCTTCACACTTCAATCTTGACCCTTCAATTCACCTGATCTTACCTTGCCAATTCTGGCGTATTTCATTACGACCTTCGTTTTATTACCCTGTTCAACCTGCTAATTCCGATCTAGACTCCTCTTCCAAATGCAAACAAACCGAAGGTTCCATCGTCCCTGAAGAATGTCTTTACCCCAAAGCCCGCTGAGGCCACACCTCCAAAGCCCACCGAGGCTGCACCTAAACCCGCCGAAGCAGCACCAACTCCTACTCCCAAGGCCAAGCGCAAGGCTGATGTCCAGTTGACCAAGGATGATCCAACTGGCGAAGAGTCCACACCTGGCAAGAATGGCAAGGCTGGCTCTGCTACATCTAGCTTGTTCCGAAACATCGTTGGAGGCACCCCGACCTCTACACCAGAGAAGCCAATGTTCTCGCTCACCAAGACTGGTGACGATAAGCCACGTCCAAACCCATTTGCGTCGCTGAAGCTTCCACCGAAGGCTGCGTCTACTCCAAATGGTGCTTCGCCATTGAAGGTTCAACCCGCGAGCGCAACTCCCACCCCTGCACCCGGAGGGTTTGTGTTCAAGCCCGCTGAACCTGCAGCTGGTGGCTTCAAGCCCACACAACCCGCAGGCGGCTTCAAGCCCGCCCAGCCCGCAGCTGGTGGATCAACCGATTTCATGTCTCAGTTCGCGAAATCCGCCAAGAAGACTGCCGAAGCCGCAATGGAGAAGGCCAAGGACGAGGATTGGGATGAGGACGACGAGACCGAGGAGGAGTGGGAGATGAGATACCACAAGGAGCTTGCCGAGAAGAGAGAGCAGATGAAGCAGAAGCCAGCGCTGGCTGTTCCGACTTTTGGGGCCCCAGCGTCTCCTGCTCCGGCTCAGTCTCCGGCGGCGAAGGGTCCGGCAGGTGGGAACGAAGGGTATGTATTCTAATTTTCCGATCCTGTTTTGTTAGACTCCCTCCATAGAAACTAAGCGGTGCATTTCATGACGTTGGTTTCCAAAGTTGGTCCAAGTCATGTTGTAACCTGAGGTTATTGAGGCGCATGTTAAGCAACGTGCGACTGGTTAGCCAGACTAGGCTCTGTGGGCTCTTTCAGAGGTTTCAAAGCCTAGGAAAGAGAGACCTGCGACAGAGAAGCTGGCAGTCGTGGAAGTCTCTACCAAGCCTGAGCCTGAGGCCCACATCCCCCGCCTTCCAGTAGAATCCACTCATATAAATTGACCTGTACTGACTTTTTCCAGGCTGACCAGCAGCAGCCGGTCCGGAACCTCGAGCCCGAACTCAGTCCTGAATGAGTACGTTCCGGGCTCGGGTCGGATCGGTTCGAAGCTGGGCAACCCGTTCGCCCACCTGTCGGACGCCTCGAGCGGGAAGGGCAACGATGCCGACGACGACAGCGATGGGGCGCCGGCCCCCACACCAAAGGCCGCCGGCAGCCTCTTCTCCCGTGTGTCCCGCGGCGCCCCGACCACGGCCTCGGGCGGCTCCAGCGTCTTCGGGTCCGTCGCCAGTTCCCCGGCGGCGACGGAACCGGTCGACAAGACCTGGAAACCCGAGAGCCCAATCAGGTTCGGGGCGTCCGCGGGAGCGAAGACGACGAACTTGTTCGGCTCCGTTTCCGGGGCAGCATCGCCGTCGCTGTTCGGGTCTCCGGCTGCGGGCGCGGCGTCGCCTGCGCCAATGTTCGGAAAGCACGCCATGACCGGTTCTCCTGCGGCTGGGGCCTCCCCGGCTCCCCTGTTCGGGAAGTATGCCGTCACACCAGCACTCGGCACCCCGGCCTCATCCGAGGCAAAGGACAAGCCCACGATGGGCTTCAGCTTCGGGTCTGGTCCTGCTCTCTCGGCCGCGCAATCCGGGGCCGCCACCCCGACTGCCCCCAAGTCCGCGCCGTTCAGCTTTCTGTCCAACGGCGGCGGGCTGGGCCCGACCCCCTCCCTCGGCGCATCTCGCGCGACTACTCCCGGCGTGACGACCGAGAACGAGAGCACGGCGGATGAAGCCGCAACAAGCCACGACGACAACGAGCCTGGCGCCGAGCTTCCCCAGAATGACCTCGCCAGCGGCGACGAGGCGGGGGAGGAGACAATCGCCCTCACCAAAGTCAAGGCTCGCATGATGACTCCGGAGAAGAAATGGGGTCCCAGCACCGTGGGCACGCTCAAGCTCCTCCGCAACGAGAAGACGTCGTCTGTGCGCTACCTGATCCGCCTCCCGAACGGGTCGGTTGGGATAAATAAGGCGTTTATCAACTCGAAGCCTCGCTTGATGGGGAAGAGTGTCGCGGTTATTATGATGGCTGATGCGGGCGAGGATGGGAAGGTGGGGATGACGACTGTTAGCCTTGCGACTGAGTCGGAGGCGGCGGCGAAGAAGTTGTCGGAGGCTATTGAGGGAGTTATCAAGGAGTTGGAGACTAAGGCATAAGCATGAACCGAGAATGCTTGTCGATGGCGGAAAAATCTTTGTCGGCTCGATCCTTACTTTGCTGGACTGGGTGTCTGGTTTGAGTTGACTTGCCCTGCCTTGTACCCCGACTGACGAGAAGAAGAATGAATTTGTAAGAATGGAGAAGATGGATGAGAGAGAGCTCGGACTGGTTTTATGGACAGAATGTTCGCTTTGACACCCCATCGCGTTCGAGTCAGATTAACTCCACCTAGACCGTATCTGCCCGCCTGTCTTCGGATGGGGTCATGGGGAGTCTATGGTGATGAAGTGCCTTTGGCTGGGCGTGCTGGTGGTCGTCGAGTGGATTCTACGGACCTGTCTCTGGTGGAAGTTCTGATGTGCTGGAATATGAAGAAGGGTGGATGGTGGTTTAATGTCAGTTGAAAGGGATATCGCAAGCTGGAAGCGGACGATACGGTACATCGACAAATGCAAAGGGGACGATATAAAGGTACATGGGCGGAAGAAAGATAACCGGTACATTTGAAAGTGAAGTGGAAAGAAAAGGTCTTTTTTTACTCTTTACAATGGGTTTTCAGTGTCGATTCATTACGCACATAACTTGGGAGCGGGCGGGGCGTTTGCATAGATTTGGGTTTGGGCTTTCTGTGTTTTTTGTTGACTTGAGGTTGAGGTTGGGGATGTGGGTGTGTATTATAGTATAGTTCAGTTCAGTTTCAAGCCAGGGGATGGACGGCTTCGTTTTTTATTGCCTCCGTATTGATACGTAGAAGGTTTCAAAGATCGTTTTTGTGTGCATTGTGGGTTTGTGAATGTGTGATGTGATG
Source organism: Pseudogymnoascus sp. BL308 (assembly GCA_001630595.1). NCBI lineage: Eukaryota > Fungi > Ascomycota > Leotiomycetes > Thelebolales > Thelebolaceae > Pseudogymnoascus > Pseudogymnoascus sp. BL308. The sequence goes on along the minus strand of LMYD01000540.1, from coordinate 77,805 downwards.
CTTTACTTTGAGATGAATACGTGGTTTCCTCTGAGGGAAAGTCAATGTTAATGAATGTTGGTAATGAGAGAACATGTTAACGTATATATTAAAGCTCCGCAAACCCTATAACACCGCCCATGCCCCGTTTTCGTATCCCATCCATGATAACAGATATCCAGAACCCCACACGCATCATGAACTCCAACCCCAATCCCACACAACAACGCCTCAACCGGGCCCGGGGGTATTCCCAATGAAAAGCCAGACACCTCATAGCAACGGCAGTATGGCTCGCCGCACGACAAAAAACAACATGAAAGGCATCCCATCCCAATCATCCCTTATGATCCCCCCGATGATCAAGCACAAACCGGCGATCCACCTCCATCGTCACCTGCTCGTCCTCCTCGCCCTCAAACCTCAGCTTAACATCCTTCCCATTCATCGCCACGACCTCGGCCCTATAAAACGTCGTCGTATCTGGGTAGCGCGCCAGCACGGCCTTGCCGGGGGGGTAATCCGGCAGCGACTTGCCAAGCTCGGGGATGGGCACCATGCGCGCGGCCGAGGTCTTGTGGATTGCCCCCGGGCGGTTCGTGACCTCGTCCGGCTCCGGGTCCTGCACGTCGTAGCGCCGGCTTTTGCCCTCGCCGATGATCTTCACGACCACGCCCTGGATCCACTCGGAATCGACATTGGAATCGGCGTGCTTGGGGCGAAAGGCGACCTCGGCGTTGAGGTTGAAGGTGATTTTGCCCTTGGCGTCGACCTCGTAGCTCGGCGCGGGCTGGGAGGGCTCCTTGGTCGTGGCAGTCGCGTCCTTGGGGGGGAGGCTGCCGCGACTGGCGCTGGAGCCGAGCCCGGACCGGTCTTTGCGATACGGTTTGTCGACCATGGGGGAGGGGGCGGGGGACTCGGAGGCGATGTCGAGGTCCATGGAGGATTTTTCGCGCGAGGGGCCGCCGCGCCGGCTGGGCTCGGAGGAGGCGCCTTCGTTGTGCGATTGCAGGCCGCGGAGGACTTTGAGGCGCTCGATGAGGGGGGTGTCGCCGGTCTTGCCGGCGGCAAGGATCTGTTCTGAGAGCTTGACTTGTTCTCGCTGGAGGGAGGAGAGGGAGTCGATTTCTAGGACGGAGGGCGGGTCTCGAAGCATGTGTTAGGGGCGTGGATGTGGGAGTTTGGTAGGGGAGACTCACTACCGAGGATTTCGCGCTCCTTCATACCGGCTTCCATGAGCAGAATCTCCTTCCTGCACTCTTCCGAGCGCGTAACGAGCGTTATTATCGACTTGAGGGTATCCTGGCAGCCTTCCCAGATGGACTGTTCCGCATTGCCCTCATGGCCGTTCCCGCCACCTCGTCCCCGCTCCACCCTCTTCCGCTGAGTGGCCATGGCTGGCTGTTTCCCTTTCCCGTTCGATTCTTCGCCCGAGGTGGGTGATCCGGCGAGTGTTGCTCTGCGGCGACGCGATGTCGGCGCCTCGCTCCAGTACTTTGATGGCCCGTCGAGGGCGAGTTCCTTTGGCATGTTAGCAATCGAGGTCTCTCTTGAACGACTTGTGGAGCGCAACGAAAAGGTTTAAAGCAACGCAGGGGATAACCAGGAAGCAGACCATATAGACAGGAACAGACATACCTGAGTATTTCTATTATCCAGGTAACACGCGACTTCCCTTTTCTACCGCGGTAAGAAGAGAGGAAGTTGCGACCTTGTTGCAGAGCAGTATCGGAAGGAGCGACTGGGGGCGGTAGGTAGGAGTAAAGGAAGGTTAAGAAGGGGAGGCCACGCGAGGAAAGAGCGATGGTGATCCAAAAAGGCACCAGATGTGAGCTAGTCGGCGCGATTGAGATGGAGGTTCGACGGCGGCGGTTCGGCTTTCAGCCTTACCTATTCCATAACGTTGCGATGCCAAATATGGTCCGTGCGCTGTTTCACCCCAACTGTACGTCATGGTTCCTGGTGTGATTTTACGCGTACAGTGTAGATGGTAGATTGTTGCATTTATATTCTAACATTCGTGCTTCAGTTCACCAATATGTAGTTTAGGGTCCAGGATTCTACCTCTATTTATGGATGTGGTTGTGTATATATAATTTGAATTGGGTATCTGTTCTCCATCTCCAAATGGAGTGGAATGGAATATTATACTAGCTACATTCCGATCACTGGATTCTTCCTGACCAATCCCACCAGTACTTCCTGGACTGCCTTGGGAGTGCGGTAGAAAGTAGGAAGGTTTCTCTTCAACTGTCCCTTCTACCAGGCGCCGTTGAATCCGCTCCCATGGGTCCCGCGTGACGAGGTTATTCTCGTTGACGCTACTGCCGCTATGTTCGGGATGCACAGAAGCAAGCCAGCAAGCCAGCTATCATGGCAACGCGGTTGTTCACAGTAGCGTAAAACCTTGACCACTGCGTACAGCGGTGTCTATGTGAGGTTTTGTCCTATTTCGTGGACGTCCATTCGGCCCTCACACCAACTTCGGCTTCTTCTTGATGCCCAACAAGGCACCGTGGTCTTTCTTCTTCTTCACAGTCCGTGTGAACGTTGGCAACACTGTCTTTTCCGGGACAGCCGTATCCTCCTCGACTATGGTCCCAGCCGCTTCCTCAGCTCTAGCCTGGAACGCGCGCTTCGCCGCCTCCTCATCCGCAAGTTCCTGGGCAACAGCGCTCTCATCAGCTTCTGGCTTCGCAGCCACACTGCTCGCCTCGCCACCACCCACGCGCTCAAATCGTGCATTCCGTGTCCTAATCTCATCGAGTGCATCCGCAACAGCCATCTCCGTTTTCGCATCCAGTGTCTTCGCCTCCAGTTCCTCCATCGTATCCTTCTCCGCCTCCTCTGCCTCAAGGCGATCCAGCCGCTCCTCCTCCGTCTCCTCCTTCAGACTGCCCTGGCGCCAGGGTTCGAAATTCCGCTTCGCGCCGCGCTCGCATGTGTAGTCCAGGGATTTGGGGTCGGTCTTGAAAGTGATTTCGGCGGAGCATCGCGTGCATCTGATGTAGAACCGGAAGATGGTTATGGAAAGGTATTTCTCGTCTGTCGTCTCCTTGCGCGCGTTGAACTTGCGGCCTTTGTAGATATATTCGCCGCATGCAATGCACTTCATCGAGAAGGGGGCCATCAGTCGGACGGTTTGGACTTTGGGACCTGGTGCCTTGGGTCCTCTCGACCTGGTGATCTTGCTAGGATCGAAGTCCGGGGGGTAGTATTTCTGGAGAACTTTGCGCTCGGACATCTTGACGGCTGAGAAGGGTTTGGATCTGAGGAAGAGGTTGTATTATGTGATGTCCGCGCCGGCGCGTGGTCGCTGGTTAAAAGTTCGCCTCTTCTTTACAGAACGGCCCTAGGCACTGGAGAAACACGCAACCTGTTTGGCAATAAACGGACTTGGTAGTGAAAAACGTGGAAAGAATATAAAACTTTGTGACAAAGTACGGCTGCCGTCGAGGTTGGTAAAGATGGACGAGGCGTAGTAGTTGTGAGTTCTTGCGCCTGCCTGGTTGACGCTTTGCTAGATAAAGAGTATTACGTAAGCGTTGCTTTTTGCAAGGTTATGTAATCAGTTGGCCCCTCTGGACGTCCAGAGGTCTCCACTTCTGTTAGCAACGTTCACGTCTATTAGTTTAGTGTTCATGGCATATTCTTTTGAATAAAGTTGTTAAAAGATTTATATTAAACAGGTCGTACGAAATTACTGCTGCTATGTTGATTTTGGCCTGAGTGGTCATATATTAGTAAGAACAGGACCTTTGAGACTATTATAGTATTCCAGGTGTGTTCTCTAAGAGGTTCAACGTCTTGGTTTCTATATATTTTTCTGGAAAGCTAGGTGGAAATGATATTTATAGGGATCTAATTCTATAAGTGACGCGATTTCGGACGTATAGGCTCAAAGTTCTCATCTACTCTGATAATATTCTACGCGTCCTGTGACGTCATCTGTACCCCGCGACAACACGTGACCAATAATATGGCATGATGGTATTATTTGAGGAAAATGCTCATTAAGATAAGGTAGTCGGCAGTTGAATAGTAAGGATATCTGACTCACGAGTTGAGTTGCCTAAAGTGGAGTCTGTTCTTTGTCTGCTCAAAGTGGCAGGAGGTTGCAAACGATGACCAACTGAAAGCGGTCGTAGAGCTTACCCCGCCAAACAACCTGGCATACATATATAGTGCATGTACGATTTCACGTATGCACAATAAACACCCCTACTTCTAAAAGGGTTAACTATTTTTCTACCCTCTTTCAGAAGTCATACCAACGATCAGGATGCCTATGCCAGACGATGAGTGGGAGGAGGTTGCCCAGACCGTGCCGTCCGTGGATGAACCATTCATTCAGAAATACCTCAGCGGGCGCGACGCATTAATCGCCCAGGAAAAGAAGCAACGAAGCGGTAATGCACCCGTACACCTCTCCTTTGAAGGGGCCAACTTCTGACTATCTCACCAGACTATGCATTCCGCCAATCCCTCTCCCCCATCGCCCGTGACGCCTGCGCAATCGTCTCCCGCATCCGCGAAGAGGAGCGCGACAAGATCTGGACACCGCAGCTCGACGCCGCCGTGGCATGCGAGAGCGAGACAGCCGCATACCCCGGGATGATGTTTGGCCTCGCGAAGGAGACAATGGAGAAGACGCGACTGTGGAAGATAATCCGGGAGATGCCCAAAGGCGCGCTGCTACATGCGCATATGGACGCCATGGTCGATTTTGACTTTCTGATCGACGAAATGATGCGTACGAAGGGGATGTGTATTTTCTGTGAGACGGATCTGGCGACGCCGGAGAAGGCAGAGAATGGGATGCTGAGGTTCTGTTTTAAGAGTGCTCCGCCGAAGGAGACGGATATTTGGAAGGCGGATTATAAGAGCAATGATCCGGTGCTGGTGACAAGGGCGGCGGAGCTACACCCGGGCGGCAGCGAGGGGTTTGTAAAGTACCTGAAGAGCAGGTTTACGATTTCGAGGGAGGAGAGCTTGCAGCACCATCACGGTGTAGACCATGTGTGGAGGAGATTCCAGTCGATTTTTGGTATGCTTGCCGGGCTTACGTCTTACGAGCCGATTTTCAGGGCTTTCTTGCAGAGGATGATGCATCTCCTGAATGCAGATGGAGTCAAGTGGGTTGATTTACGACTTGCTTTCGCATTCCAGTTCCACAAAGAGGGGAAGGAGACCCCAGAAAAGGGCTATGTTGGGATGTTCAAAGTCCTCGGCGAGGAAGTGGAGAAATACAAGGCATCAGAAGAAGGAAAGGGGTTTTGGGGATTGAGGATGATCTGGACAGGTCTCAGAAGATTGGACCTTAGGTGGATTATTGAGGATATGGATAACTGCATCGAGGTCAAGCTGGCATATCCGCATCTCATCTGTGGCTATGATCTCGTTGGCCAAGAGGACATGGGTAGGCCACTAAAAGACATTCTGCCCGAGCTATTCTGGTTCCGCAAGCAGTGCGCCGAGGAAGGAGTCAACATCCCATTCTTTTTCCATGCGGGAGAGACGTTGGGTGACGGCAGCGACACGGATCAAAACATCTTTGATGCTATTCTCCTCGGAACTCGCAGAATCGGGCACGGGTTCTCACTCTACAAGCATCCGCTACTCATCGACATGGTGAAAGAGAAGAAGATTCTCGTCGAGAGCTGCCCTATTAGCAACGAAGTATTGCGACTCTGCACCTCGATTATATCGCATCCGCTCCCCGCACTACTTGCTCGTGGCGTATCCTGCTCACTCTGCAATGACGACCCAGCAATCCTCGGCCAGGACACCGCTGGTTCGACACACGACTTCTGGCAGGCCCTTCAGGGGTGGGACAACCTTGGTCTTGCAGGCCTGGGATCGTTGGCCGAGAACAGCGTCAGATATGCAGCATTCGAGGATCAGACCAACGCCGAGTGGCTCGAGGGCATCAAACAGGGCACCTTGGGGCAGGGTGTGAGAGGGGAGAGAATGCGGGAGTGGGCGCTGGAGTGGGAGAAGTTCTGTCTTTGGATCGTGACGGAGTTCGGGGATGATGCGGCTGGTAAGGCTTAGTGGGTGGGTTTGTTGGCGTCTTGGGAGCGGACTTGGGGACAAGAAATATTCATCATAGATGGATCCCCATATTTCAACACTTGGGGATGTAGGAGTTATCGCTATTAAGATATTATCTAAATCCAAAATGACGACATGCGTATGATATGGTGACATCTGTATATCGATACGTAGTGTTTTGGTCCCAACATTATTAGAGTGTTTGGAAGTCGCATGACACATGGCCAGCTGTTGTGTAAGAACGGCGCTGAGCCACAGAGTGACTGAACCTGACTAAACCTGACCTGGGCGGATGCGCTGATACCGAGTGCCGCCCCTAGCGCAGCGATTGGTTATCGATAACGCTAGCGAAGCGGCACCATCCAGGTAACCCCCCTGGTAGCTCACCATCATTCACGCCAGCCAGCTCACAACCTCACCTAACGGACTCTGTTCTTGCTCTTGGTCTTATTGTCGTCTCTTAATATCCTTAATACTGTGGCTGTAATGGGGCCAAAAGCGAGCATTTTAGCCTAGGAGGATTATTGTTATACTTCTGCACATACTCTAAAACAGATCAGACATGCGCGGCGGGGAAGCGGCGAAGACGCACCACCTGTGACGCTAGACTTGGAAGCGTCTCTTGAAAGGGCGGCAGAAGACCGCACAGTACGAAACGGATATTTGAAACAGAACGAAGCTGTCGCGAAGCTTTGTTTCTTTTGGGCTTTCTATAAGATAAAGCTAGAGCTACAGGCTGCGGGGCAGGCTCCCAACCTCAGCAGCTATGGCTTCATTCCTCCTCCCAACGTCGATACAGAAACGGCTGTTGCGATATGCTCTCTCACGGCTGGAGATTCTCGATACAGATGCGCTGGACCTGGACCGCTTGGACATATCATGGGGCTCCAAGAGCACACTGGAGTTCCGCGATGTGGGGTTGCGGTTGAAGGTAACGTCTTCCGACCACTACTGTGCCGATGTGGCCTGTGCCAGAGTTATGCTGACAGTGTATGATCCTATAGAAACTTGGGGCTATGCTCAAGCTCCCTCCGAACATCGAACTCGCGAAAGCCCAGGTACTGTTACTCCGCTTGACTATACCGGTCGATATATACAGTAGCCCCATTGTGGTGGAGGTTGATGGGGTAGAAGGGCATATAAAAGTGTCCCCCGAGGGCGAGCATAGCGTCGGAAAAGGGAAGTCTACGGCTGGACATGACAGGAAACAAAGTAAAACTACAGAGGGATCCCGGCCAGGCGAGCCAGAATCCAACGATGACCCAGACTCTCCGATACCTACGGCGGCTGACCTAGCGCAATCGTTTATACAGACCGAACCACCGGAAGAGAGAGCAGAGCTGGAGGCAGCTATCACGAGCCAGTCCGTGGCTTCTCTGAGCGACGATGGAGACGACGACTCTACGGTTGGGACTGGGGCGGCCCTGGCACTACCAGCCTTTATGGCAAATTTCTTGAAAGGAATCGTCGACAGACTTCAAGTGAGGGTCCGTGGGATCAAGATAAATCTAGATGTGGACATTCCTGTCGAGTCGCTGGGACAGACGACTATGGATCCGGTTACATTGCGGATAAACATCCAGGATATAGATATCGAGGGTGTCACTTTCGGTACGACGGCTGATAAAGATGAAGGGAAGGTTGATGCGGAAGCTCCAGCCCTGCCGCTCAAGGATGAGAAGAGGCTAGTTAGCCTCCGAAACCTTCGTGGATTTCTCATTTCAGATGCTGGCCACTTCGCAAGCCTTGCGCGCTCCTCGGGTATGCCGTCTCCCGCGGCGACGCATTCGGACTTGCGGAGTCTGAAAAGCCAGAGCCTTTCCCGACAAGACTTCAACGCTAGATCTGATGTGGAATCTCCGCCACTCTCAGCCAGAGATAGCCCCTCAACATCCAACGTAGCCTCCTCACTTGTGCCCCAGGGAGACGAAGAGCCAAACCCACCGGTGTCTAGCCCAGCATCGCCAGTAGCATCTAGCATCGGTGGCCACCCCTTGGAGGCATCAGGACGATTTGATGACGCGCCTGAAGATGACGATCATCCCGATGCTATGGATGAACTTCCAGCCGATATGATGAGCCACAGCATACTGGATAACTCGGAATTTTTGGACGAAGTCGCTGATGGTCAATTTTCAGACGACGGTAGCGCCGAAGAGAATCCCGATTTTCCATTCGGAAGTGCGCACTTGAAAAAACTTTCCTCTGGGAGATCCCCCCAGTCTACGCCGCGGGCGTCTATGTTTTTGTCCTCGGAAAAGAGACCTCATAGCAGCAGATTTACCAACCCTGCTTCGCTAGCGGCGAGTTCGAGGCTAGATCCTCGAGGAGCTTCTGTTCTAGGGTCGCAGATCAGAGCCCCTGGGATCGCCCGCCCTCATGCTACGGTGGCAAGCTCAGAGCCCGTGGCGATGCACAAGAGCGGCCATTTTCACTATGAGGAGACATTTGCTTCTTTGCCGAATCTGAGTGGCAAAAAGTCGGGTCCTCCGTCTGATGTTAGTGGCTCACCGTCGGATTATGAAAGCCTGGCAGAATCTAGATTGTTCACCCATGAAGATGCTGAGAGCATGTATATGAGTGCGTTATCTCATGGCTCGAGACAGGAAGAGGCAACAGATGGATATAATGTCCCAGACAGCGATTCGACTGGGGCTCCTGAATCGTCCCGGACTCCAGAGTTGGGGAGAAGTTCGGGACCTGAATTGCCGTATCGCCCTGATAGTGCCGGGAGCACACATGAAGATAAAAAAATTGAGATTCCTGTCCCTACCGAGAAGGCGAGATCTATTAAGTCAGAATCAGATTTGACAGCAGAGCCCGACATGCAATCCGAGACACCCACGGAAGATACCTTTGATGCATCCATTCCGCCAATAAAGAAGACAGAAACCAACATCTCTGAGGCATCAAATATCTCCTCGGAGCGGGATAACAGGCTGGCTAAACAACTATTTAGCCTGGATCATGTTGGAATATACCTCCCCCCTACAGCTGATGGGTCATTGGACAAAGCAGCTGCAACAGAAGCATCTGTTCAAGCTAGTACATATGAAGCCCAGGCGTCAGCGACAGCATCGCGATTTTTGGCACCGGATTTACCTGGAGCATTCTCCACGCCTTCAATCCGAGCCCGTGAGCGTCCATCTGTTTCTGAACAAGAAAAGCCTAAGAAACATGAGCTTCCAACGAAGGAAGATAGCAAGTCAACCGCCATAGAGATTGTTCTTGGTCAACTATATGCACAGGTCGATGTTTCTGTGGCGAGGCTCCTTTTCAAGCTCTTTCAGAGCATCTCTGTCGTATTCGAAGGCAACCAGAAAAGCCAAACTTCGGCCCCAGAAGAAGAGAAGGACGTTTCGCCGCTGTCAGTCAAGTTTCATGCCGATCGTTTCTCTGTGAAATTCCTGGAAAGACTCCCAGGCACAAGAATACCGGATGCCCCATTTGGAAAGGAGTACGTTGTCAAACCGCCAAGTTCTGATGTCTTACTGCGGACTACATTGAAGGGGCTTGATATCAGCTATGATGTCTCTCAAGCCTCGACAGCTGCTACTATTACGCTGCAGAAGTTCGTATTTGGCTATGCTAAAGAGAATATACTCTCCTTCGATGCCGATCTTCGGATGAGAGAGTCTGTTAGAGATCTAGCAGTTACTGCCGGTGTTGATGTAACCGTCAAACTGTTAAAAACTCCAGATACTAGTCGCTACAGCATTTTTACTTTGCCCATACACCTCTCTATCAATCTACAGAAGCTCGATGAAACGTTCAGCTGGTTTGGTGGTCTGAGTAGCGTTCTGAACATGACAAGTTCTATGGCATCAAGTGCTACGATGACAACCGCGAGTCCAGCTAAGGCAAAGCCTCGAGGTGTAAGATTTGATGCCCCAATAATGCCAGAAGACGAGTCAGTTCCGTCAAAAACCAAGGTCGATGCCCGAATTGCTGGTTTTGTACTGGATCTTATTGGCAAAGACTGCAGCGTTGGTCTCGATACCACAGCCGTAAAAATTGTCAGCCGTGATGAGGGCATTGCGGTTGTCATTGACCAAACGAGGATATCAGGACCTCACCTAGCTACCTTTACCAACGACGAGCCTGCGATCCGCGCAGAACTGACTGGAATGCGACTAGAATATTTGGAAGCACCAAAAAGTGCTGATCTAGACCGACTACTAGCTCTGATCACGCCGTCAAAGTCGAAGTATGACCGGGATGATGACATTTTACTTGAGACCCTTCTACGACAACGGAGGCAAGGGGCTGTTCTTCGAGTAAACATCGACCAGTTTAAATCTCGCGTTGCGCGTCTGGAACAGCTCAAATATCTGCCGGACCTCGGCGAAGAAGTCTCCAAGCTCTCGACTGTAGCGAAGTATTTGCCGCAAGATGATCGACCTGGGTTCCTGTCCCTCGTCTTGATCAAAAAGTTTGATCTTAAAGTGGACATAAATAGAACAGTGGGAATTTTCCAAGCACGGGCAACGGATATTGAGGTTGCTCAAATAACCTTACCAGCACTTGTGGCTTTGTCAATGGATACCTTCACTGTCCACCGAAACGACACCGAGGAAGTAATATGTGCTGCGACGACCGTGGAGCTACGCCCAGTCAAAGACCGGTCACCCGCAATCATGGCACGCATGATCGGTGACGAAATGGAACCGGTTATCAAACTCAAACTCTGGAATTTACGATTGGAGTACAACGTGCCGACGCTGATGACGCTTCTCGGCCTCAAGGATAATGCTACTACGGAAGATATGGCCACTGGCATTGCTGCTTCTGTTGCCACTTTAACGGATCGCAAGCAGATATCTCTCGCGATGCAGCGCGGCGAGACCAAAGAAACAGCGCCAAAGAGTCAAGAGTCCAAGTCATTGACCGTAGATGTCGCAATACGGGAGTGTATTTTGGGATTGAATCCTCTGGGGCTACCATCAAAGGTTCTGGTGGTGATGACTGAAGGCCACGTTTCAGCAGTGCTCCCAGAAGATAACAATACGCATGTCACGGCTGAAATGGGGAAAGGCTCGTTAGTTGTCATTGACGATGTTGCAAATATCACAGCACCAACCCTTGCAAACAAAAGCAGACGACAGTCATTCGATGGTGGAAGCTCTCAAGTCGCCGATCTCTGTTCACGTGGATTCGTTTGTCTTGGTTATGTTGCGGCTGCCAAGGCGATTGTACGAGTATCAACAGGCAAGAAGCCAGGTGAGAAGAATATCGATGTTGAGTTGCGTGACGAATTGTTTGTATTGGAAACCTGCGCCGATTCTACTCAAACGCTTATTGCTGCTCTCGCTGCATTGTCACCGCCTTCTCCGCCTAGCAAGGAAGTCAAATACCGCACCAAAGTCATGCCGATGCAGGATCTTCTTGCATCATTCACTGGGGATGCTTTCGAGAGCAACAACCCTACGGGAGATTTCGACTTCGACGAGGAGTTTGGGAGCCGTCTTGGGAGCGATATCAGTGACGAAAACTCGAATCTCGACTTTGACTCTCAATATTACGCAAGGGATAATCCACTTAGCACATTACGAGAAAACAGTCCAGGCCAGTCTTCCCAACACGGCTCGTTGCTTTTCGATCAGTACAACAATACAGGCCAAGATACTGACGATGGCGTTCTCCTCGAAAGCTTCTCGTCCAAGCAACATGTACATATAAGTGAGGAGTTAGATTTTAAGGATGATTACTTCGGCACCGGTTCGGTGGTTGAAGGCACAGCGCATCGGTGGAATTCTGCGAAAAATATGTACGACAAGTCGGATACGTATAAAGTACGGGAGAGCCCTTTGAAAGTTTGTGTACGGGATGTGCATGTAATCTGGAACCTGTTTGACGGATACGACTGGCAAGCTACACGAGACACGATTACGAAGACAGTCCATGATATCGAGTCGAGGGCGAGCGACGCGCGCGCACGTAGAGACAGACGGTCTACAGCTGTTGAATTGGATTTCGAAGAGGAAGAGACCGTCATTGGTGATTTCTTGTTCAACTCCATCTATATTGGAGTTCCTGGTAACAGAGACCCAAGAGAACTGGCTGCGGCTATCAATCGAGAGCTGCATGATAATGCAACGGAGACTGAGTCTATAGCGCCGACGACAGTTTCTGCTTCTCCGAGCCGACAGGCTGGACCACCCAGAGTTAAGGGGAAGCGGCTTCGCCTCAACAGGAGCAAGCATCACAAAATCACCTTTGAGCTTAAGGGTGTCAATGCGGATGTTATTGCATTCCCACCTGGATCCGGTGAAACCCAGAGCTCGATCGACATTCGGGTTCACGATTTCGACATCTACGACCATGTTCCAACTTCTACATGGAAGAAGTTTGCTACTTATATGCATGACGCTGGCGAACGTGAGGCAGGTTCGAGCCAAATTCATATAGAGTTACTCAATGTCCGTCCTGTTGCCGAACTCGCTGCGTCTGAGATTGTTCTTCGAGCCACTGTACTTCCACTTCGTCTACACGTCGATCAAGATGCTTTGGATTTCATAACTCGTTTCTTCGAGTTCAAGGACAGCTCAGCCACACCGTCCGGCGCTCCATCGGAGCCACCTTTCATCCAGCGTGCAGAAGTGAACGACGTTCAAGTCAAGTTAGACTTCAAGCCAAAACGCGTTGACTACGGTGGCCTGCGCTCTGGGCATACCACAGAATTCATGAACTTCATAGTCTTGGATGAGGCGAACATGGTGCTTAGACACACGATCCTCTATGGTGTATCTGGTTTCGATAGGCTAGGCAAGATGCTGAATGATGTTTGGATGCCGGAGATTAAGCAAAACCAGCTGCCAGGAATCCTCGCCGGCCTTGCACCTGTACGAAGTCTCGCAAACTTTGGAGGGGGTGTAAGGGACCTAGTTGAAATCCCCATCCGCGAGTACCGGAAAGATGGACGCTTGGTGAGGGCACTCGGCAAAGGTGCTGCAGCGTTCGCCAAAACGTCAGGAACGGAACTGATCAAACTTGGTGCCAAGTTAGCAATCGGGACTCAGACCGTTCTCGAAGGCGCGGAAGGCGTCTTAGGATCTACTCCAACCCCACCCCATCGCACCGGGGGAGATTGGGACGACGATGGCGACTCCGACTCCGATGAGCCGCGGCTAGTGAGTCTGTACGCCGACCAACCAGTAGGCGTGGTGCAGGGCTTGCGTGGTGCATACAAGAGCCTGGAGCGCGACCTGGTCATGGCACGGGATGCTATCATTGCGGTTCCTGGCGAGGTCATGGAGAGCGGGAGTGCGGTTGGTGCGGCCAGGGCGGTAGGACGGAGGGCACCGACGGTGATTCTGAGGCCGCTTGTGGGAGGGACGAAGGCTGTCGGGAAGACGCTGTTAGGGGTTGGTAATTGGGTGGATCCGGGGAATTTGAGGAGAGTTGATGATGTGAGTATTCGTCCCTACTTTTTGCACTGCTGTTGGACCGAGGACGTACTGACTGGTGATAGAAATACAAACGACATTAGGGCGTGTTTGTTGGCAAGGAGTGTGGCTATGATTGAGTCAAGGGGGGAGCGTGCATGTTGTTTTGAGCGAGTTAAATTGCATGGGTTATTGGAGTTTAGATGGCGCATGGGAAGATCACTTTGGAGGGATTGAGTGCGTGGTTTTATATTTCACCACCTCATTAACTGGCGCCTTCGTGTCTATGGGGCGGCTTATTTGGTAGATTGAGCCACGCTGGTACTAGATGAATTGGGACTGCTGCGGCAATCCGGATCTGGAATAGTATTTTGAGATTGGAATAAGATCGTACAACGAAGATATCATCACAGTGACTATTTTGATAAAGAGAGCCAGTGGGAACTGAGGGCAACTATTACTACTCTTTCATACCCTGAGTGATCACATATCGGTTAATGATCCCTGTCCACCTATTCCCAGTATAGTTCTGGCCCATTTCAGATCGTTCCCATAAACAAGCAAGCTTCTCAAACTGTCAGTCCCTGTTCTTTGACGCTATAGTGCCTAATGAATCTCGACATGAGGAAAGCCTGGAGTCCATCCTTGGAATTTCCAAGTTATAGATATGGAAAGAACGATTCTCAAGCAAAGACCCAATCGTAGCTTCCTTGGATATTTCCAGCCCTATGTATGGCAAGAACGATTACCAAGCAAACTCAGTCGCAGCTTCCTTGTGACTCTGAGGCTTTATATATGGAAGGAACGATTACCAAGCAGACTCGATCGCAGCTTCCCTAGAAGTTGAACCCCTATATATGGAAATAGCGATGTACTATTCTCAAGATGATTGCATCTTTTGATTTGTTGTTGGAGCGGCCTTGCATAAATCCAAAAAACGGTCAGTTTATAGTTATTTTGGACAAGCAGCTAGTATTCATAAATTGACGTTATATATTCATTCAATTATATCAGGAGCTCCTCTAAACACAAATCTCGCTACATATACAATTACAACATACTCTTCGGCATCTGCTTCATCGCCTGTCTAACCCCAAGATCACCCAGGACCTCCTCTGCACCACCCAGGATAGCATCGAACTTGTACGTCCTGTGGAACGCCTCGACCACCCTTCCCATTCCCGTCTGCGTGAGCCCTCTGCCACCGAAAATCTGCACCGCCTCGTCGGCAATTTCGTGCGCACTCCTCGTCGCAAACATCTTGAGCAGGCCAATCGGGCCAGCCAAGTGCTTAGCCTGCTCCGAATACGGCATCTTGGTCATCTGGAAGGTGATATTCTCCAACCACGCCTGGTTGGCCTCGACGTGGGCAATCATCTTCGCGAGCTTAGCACGCACAACAGCCTGCTCGTTGAGCTTCTTGCCGAAGACCACACGCTGCGATGCCCACTTCATGCACTCCTCGGTCACGCTTCTTGACCATCTGAGGACGGAGTTGACCATCATCCAGCGCTCGTGGTTGAAGTTGGACAGGATGACGTGGATGCCCTTGTTCTCGACGCCGAGAAGGTTCTCTACGGGGACCTTGACGTTGTCGAAGGTGATGAAGGTGGTACCTGCGGCGGCGGAGTATGAGGTCTTGATGGCCTTTGTCTCGACGCCAGGGCCACGCTCGATGAGGATCACGGAGAGACCCTTGTCGGTCTTGACACCGGTGACGAAGTAGTCGGACCACACACCGTTGGTGATCCACTTCTTGGTGCCGTTGACGATGTAGTGCTTTCCGTCTGGAGTCTTGACGGCGGTGGTGCGGATGCCGGCAACATCTGAACCAGCAAAGGCCTCAGTGATGGCGAGAGAGATCTTCTTCTTGCCACTGAAGCACTCTTGGGCAATCTTGTTCTTCCACTCCTCGTTGTTGGCAAAGTTAATAACGGCTGTTAAACTGATCGTCATGCCCGCCATGTTGCCATCTTGGAAGCCTCTCGCGAACGGTCTAGCCAGCTCTTGCCCGACGATGGAGTCGTGGAAGTAGTCGAATTCGTCGCCCATCATAGCCCCACCAAGCAACTTCACACCGTGCATGTGCTTTCCAGGACCTATCCGCATGTGGAGAATACCAGCTTCTGACATACGGTTGATGAGCTCTTGGCTAATATGTGCGCCAGTCTTCTCAGACTCTTGAGCTTCGGGGGTGACGTATTTGTCAACAAACTCCCGCATGGCCTTCTGAAGCCTACGATGCGAATCATTGTAGTAGGGGCTGTGGAACTCAGGTCTCAGCCATGTCGGCTCGCCGTATGGGACAATGCTCAGGTCGCCTGCTTTTTGCTCGATGACTTCCGGCTTCTCATTCTCGAGAGTGCCGATGCACAGGTTGGAGTATTTCTGGAGGACTTCCTGGCGATGGAGGTTGTAGAAGGCCTCTGTTGCGTCTTGGCCGGCGACTTGCTGAAGGACGAACTCGCCGCCGGGATGGGCGTCGAGGAAGTCGGTCACATCATACACCTTGTGGTCGATGATGAACCAGGTAGAGTCCTCGGTGTTGTGTTTCGCCACCTCGGCGCGAGTGAGGTTATTTGAAGA
Organism: Pseudogymnoascus sp. BL308; assembly: GCA_001630595.1. Lineage (NCBI taxonomy): Eukaryota > Fungi > Ascomycota > Leotiomycetes > Thelebolales > Thelebolaceae > Pseudogymnoascus > Pseudogymnoascus sp. BL308. Next base: position 61,801 of record LMYD01000540.1, on the reverse strand, counting down.
CATGGCTATAATGAACGATCTATATTCGAACGGTTGAAGGAATGGAAGGGGATGGAAAGAGAAGAGAAAGATACGGCACGTACAGTATTAAATAAAGCAACAGGCCAAAGCCGTTGGAGAAATGGGCGATGACCAGTCTGACCTATCGTTGTACCCCAAATCGTAGGTGGGGACCGCAGAATCCGGGGAAGAGGCCAAAAGACCGAGGCATAACCGGCCAATAGAAACACAAGGATTTCACACTCACATGCCCCGCGCGACGTCGCACACATGGCCCGTGCGACGTCGCACCGCACAACGTTTTGGAACGCGCTTTGGGTCGCGTCTCACAGCGTCACTATCCACTATCGAACTGGACGATACAGTGTAATAACCATTTAAGAGCCAACAAATACATTCCGCCCTCGCAATCACTAGATAACTCACTGGGCTGCCTCATCTCCATAAAACCAAAATGTCCGCCACCCCAACCCCCACGATCCTGGACCTAAAACTCGCCTTCCTGCGCTCTCAAATCCAAGCTCTCTCCGCCCCACTGAGGATTCCCGTGAACTACCAGCCGCCTGATGAAAACCAAGCCATCCGCCAACGGGCCATAGATGATGCCCTCTTCCAGCTTAATGCCCGGATTCAAGAGCATGCCAAACTCGTCTATTCCGCGCCGGCGCAGCGCCATGTCGCCGAGCAGGTGGACGCATTGTACTGGATGGCTGGTGAGCGCGACGTCAGCGGGGAGCTTGCGCGGGGTCAATTGGAGTTAGGGACGGATTTTGGTGAGTGGATGCGCTTCTGGATGGCATAGGGTTTAAATTTTGCTAACTGCCCGAAGTCGCGGATGTTAATATCACGAGTCTCCCAGATGCGTGGGAGGAAGAAGAGGAGGTTGCGAATCGCCCAGAAGAAGCCCAGTGGTACGTGGAGTTAGCTGCGCACATTAAGGGGCTCAATGATAGGCGGACAGAGTTGAGGGAGAAGATCGCAAGGTATAAAGCATTGAAGGGGATGCTGGAGCCGTTTGAGAACTCGAAGGAGGATGTCCAGGAAAATTTGTGCACGAGGGATGGGGAGGTGGAGGCTGAGTTGCAGAAGATGGGGATGCTGATGGCGCGGGTCAAGGGCAGACTGGAGGGATTCGAAACGTCACAGAACCAGGAGGGTGAGGAGATGGACCTTGACTTCTTGGATCAGGAGAAGAAGGCGGATTTACTGCTGAACGATATATTGCGGTGATAGGCCATCCTCGATGTCGAGCGTTTTCATAGACGAAATCATATGAAGATAAAAGTACGATACCCAATTCATTGTATCTCGCAACAGAACTCAAATGTATCTGTCCCTATAGCTGAGATGGGGGGTTCGGGTATATAACTTTCCACTTTCCACTCGATGCGAGAAACCTCAAACCACAACTTAACAAAGCCCAGAACATCACGACAGTGGCGGTACTGTATCGCCCAGGTTTATGCGGGAGGATGCATCCGCTGTAGGTGTCAATGAGCAAGGCGATACAAACGTGGCTCCATTGACCGCAAGCCAAAACCTGACAGCGGCTAGCGAAGAGGCTACGGAATCAACCCTTGATGCCGCAATTGCCATGACGATCGATCTCAGATGTCTAATTTCGTAATTGAAGGGTTTGTACGATGCGATAGGCGAAGAGCGTGCTGTTGAGGGAAGGAGATGCTGACGGTGCTGTCGCTGCCGTCACACCGAGTATCAGACACCATGCTTGGATCTGTCTTCGCCTATTGCACAATCATCCACGGTGGTAAACACCTCGCGGCCGAGCTTCTGCCTATCACCTTCACTTCGAAAACCATGACAATTGGCGCAACCGATCTATCAGGGGAAATTTATTCCCTTCACTGTTGCGGTTCTTATACTGTTGTCCTCGCCGGGTATTCTTGCCACTATATGTTCTCGTCACCGAGGAACGCTGTCACTTGCCTGTGGCTACGATATTGCTGTCGAGACGATGCTGTTGTTGAGACAATGTTGCTGTCGGGATGTGTTCTCTGACTGGACTGGGTCAGTCGTGTTATAGAGCCTCCTGTATGTTTCTTTCTAAATCATCGGCCGCACGCCTCCTTCCCCTATGCAATGCATTTTTTCTCGCTTTCTGCAAAAAGTCAACCACAGACAGGCCCTGTAATACGGGAAAGAGTATATGACTCCTTTTGAAACGACAGGTCCACCTCCAACCCCCCTCCCCGTTCGGGTCAGATATTCAGCCGCACTGTCAAATAGCAAATGTAATCCAATACGATCATAATTGATTACAAAATACAAAAATAACTTAAATTGCTTAAATGAGAGTAATACCCACTTCTCTTGGAGCTTCGGTGTCAAGCTCAGCGCTAAGCCCAGGAATCCGAGTGAATCCGAGCAACGCCAAGCCCATCTCCAACACCTACCAATCAGCGACCACCCACGCCAGCACTGCCTTTCGAATGCCGACGCCACGACAGGGCGCGATAGAGGCTGGCCAGATTTGGAGACTCGGATTCAGAGCGCATTCTGTATTTGAAGGACGTGTTGGGACGTCGCTTGCGTGGTTCCTGAATATTTGTGGGCGGTGCGATTACGCGTCTCGGATTCGATGTTGGTTTGAGAGTTGAATGCGTGGATGGAGATGGGGGATGAGGTGTATATAAGATGGTTCTAGAGCGTGGAGGGTGAGATGATATAGCACAGTTCAATACAGCATTCTTCTACAGTCATTCAAACTGAAATCTTTTACCCTGACACTTTCCAGCTAGTTCTAAGTCCAGCAGTTCAAATCCGCCAGATATCGCCGAGATGGGGGAAAGCATCTGGACATACGACCCCAACTACCCGGTCAGCATCGTTTTCGCTGCCTTCTACGCCATCCCGCTATTCGTCCAAGGCTATCAGACCTTCATCAGATACCGCAGCAACTACTTCTGGGTCGTCTTCGTCGGCGCCCTCCTCGAAGTAGGGGGCTACGCCGCCCGCACTGTCAGCATCAAACACCTCGATCAAATTGTACGTACCCCTGAAAAAGCAGAAACACAGACAACAGAACTGATCTCTATCCCCACAGCCCCCTTACGCCGTCCAAAGCTCCCTCATTATCATCGCCCCAATCTTCATAGGTGCCGGTGACTACCTCCTTGTCTCGCGCCTATGCCTCGCCGTGCTTCCCAGCCACAAGACTCGAATCTACAGGCTCTCGACACGCAAGCTGACACGGATCTTCATCACCTGCGATATCATCAGCTTCCTCATCCAGGTGTCAGGATCGGGCATTGGATCGTCGGGGGACTGGGAGGGTAGCAATGCGACACTTGGCGAGAATGTGTTGATCGGGGGTCTGGCAACGCAGTTGGCGACATTCACATTCTTTGTGGGGGTATTGAGGAGGTTCCATCAGCTGGCGAATATTGAGGGGAGGCCTGATGCTCCAAGGGGGTGGAGGAAGGTGTTGGTGGCTGTGTACGTGTCGTCGGCTTTGATCATCGTAAGTTGGAGGTCTGTCTATTCTTATGGAGTGTAGTTACTGACTAGGTTCCAGGTCCGCTGTATTTATCGCCTCATCGAGTTTGCCCTAGGGATTGACGGGTACCCATTCGAGCATGAGTGGATGTTCTATGTCTTCGAATCGCTACCGATGCTTGTGGCAATTACCATGTTCTGCATCTACCACCCTGCGAAATACTTGCCGAATCAGACGTTGGAGAAGATGGGCGATGATACTCAGCTCGAGAGCCGCCTGGTGTCTAGAGTGTAGATGGAAGGTGGAAGTTGGAAGTTGGATTGGTGCATAAATCTCAGGGCCGTCGTGGAGTTTCTGGGGACCGAATTTTGGAGCTATAACATAGATGGTGTCTATTTCTTATTAAATTCCTTATGTCCTCTTAGCTACAGTTATATCAGATGCTGTTGCCATTGCTTTCCACCTTTCACGAGCGTCGTTCAAGATTCCAGCAGGCCATCGGATGAAATGTTGGAACTCTGGAGGCACAGATCTTTCAATCGTATCAAACCAATTGCATCGATTTATAAGCTGGTTTATCGGGAAAGTCTTCTCGTATTCCCGCTCGAGCATTGGTAAGAGCACCACTTCAAGGGCCATAAAGTGAGCAAGAAGTATCTGGCCGATGATGTTGCTGGGATTTGAAAAGGCACTGAACTCGGCATCGCCCAACATTCCAATGACATTATAAATGCCGACTAGCCTCCAATATCCTTCAAGAAAGTCAGGTATGCACGTTTATGTCCCATATAGATAAGACTTACCAAGTTTTGACGATGCTTTGATGCCACTGACCACATTTGTAAGTTCGTGGTAATAGAGACTATTGACTTCATCCTCAAGGACAAAGTTCAAAGCTTCCAAAGATGCTGCAGCCCCCTCTGCAAGAGACACGTCAACGAACGGAAGATTGTTTAGCCTCGGCTCCATGTATCTGAGATGGGAGAACCAATCTATGACGAAGAAAGCGATCGTACTCTGGCCCACAAGCTGCCCTGATAACATTACACAGCCGCGCACCATTATCAGAAACTCCATTAGACTATCGCTCATAAAGGCTGACTGAAACGTAAGAGAGTACATCGTTGCCAATAGCGCATCGCCATCAGGCTCTTTTTCAGGTTTCTTGGACAAAGCCTTGTTAAATCCTTGGACGGCGCGAAGGCGATGTGTAAGAGCGGCCTCACTGTAGTCGATGTTTGTAACGGCAGTGAGATGGGTTGCAGCCAAGCCAAGCATAGCATGCATCAAGTAGTCGTACTGAGAACAGTTAGCTTTGAGGTATCCTACCACAACCAGTGTTTACTCACATTATGAGAAAATGCAGGGACGTTCTGCACCCAAACTTGAGAATTATTCACAGGTAAGTGGGGATATGCATTTAGAATGAAGTGCTGGAAAAATCGCATATCATCCATATTGAAGAGAGTAGGTGTAGACTGCAGGGCAGCCGAGGGCTGGGTAGTCTGCCTGCGTAGGGCTGCCATCACATCTACCTCATATGACTGGACTTCGGGATATTTGCATTCAAGGCTCCTCCTCAGGCAGTTGAGGCAGGAAGGAAGTGTCTCTTGACACTATCTGACATTTAGCTTCGTGTTGGACCAAAATATAAGGAAGGAACAATCTATGATATAAGGAAAGCGCGACCGACCTTGATCTTCCTCCTCTTGCAGGAAAAGCAGCCGCCACGTGATTTCTTGTGCCCCTTTCTCGGCCCCAACTGAGAGTTACTTTGGGGTTTAGGGGGTTCCAACGACCCAGAGGCCCTACTGGGCACTAATTGCAGCGCATCAGATGCTAGGTCTGTATTCCCGGTGCTGCCATTTGTAGATATAGACGATGGACATGGCGAAGCTCCGCCGCTCCTGCTGCCTTCGGCGTAATCGAACATGTTTGTGCCACAAAATTGCTTGTGAGCCTCTTTGTATGAGCCAAGTCAACGATGAGCTCTTAAACCACTGCCGAGTATACCAGTAACTATACTACAACGCCTTCAGCTAGAGCATTCTTTTTGTGGTATCTTTTGTGAGTCCAAAGGCTTTGGCTTGGCAATGCGGAACTGATGGCGTAAGGTGGGTGACGACGACCACCGGACTACCGGTGCTGAAAAATAAGCATGGAGCAACATTTCCGCAAGCTGTGTCGCTTTAGGCATTTCAAGCTTGAACGAGAGGCTGAGCAGAGCCAATTAACGACTTGGAAATTCAAACAAAGGCGCCTAATTATCGACAGCTGTCAGCACATATTCGCAGGAAAGAAGATGGGATTTGTCCGATAAACGATGATAAATGGAACCCTCCCAGGTTGCGTACATGATATTATAACCAAAATTGGTGATATGTGAGTTATATGACAATAACTCGGAAGTAGTTACAAACACGAAATATATCACAAAATACTAGGTAGAGTTTCGTAGAAACCCATAAACCACCATTCAATGATAATACATATATTTATATCTATTTAGAATGGATGCTCTAAGTGGAAGTAGAGACGAAGTTGAGGCTGTGTGCCTCCTGGTCGTCTAGGCGTCGAAGCACCTGAAGAAGGTGCTCGGCGGCTGGCGGGGTACGGCCTGGGAATTTAGGAAGAAAGTTAAAATAAATGTAAACAGTAAACAGAAGCGTGAACTTGTTTTCTTCTTCTTCAATCTAAATCTCAAAATCGCATTTGTGAGTAATGGTAATTGTTCTGAGATACAACAGTAACTAACAAAGGTACAGGCCATTGGCAAAACTTCGGGTCTAGCTCTTTGTGCCGGATAAACATGGCTCCGACTTCCGATGATGCACCGAAAACTCTCGGCGTTGGCGAGAGCATCGTCGCGGAAACCAACGCCGAGAATTTGGAGAGCGTATCCCGGTCCTCGTCCCCCGACACTGTGATATACGAACCAGAGTACGCGGCAGCCGCCTTACTTCGACGTCAATCAGGAGAACGAGCTTCCGGCTTTTTCTGCCAAGCCCCACCAGCTACCTTGGGCTCCAAGCCCCACAATCCCCCGAAAGAAGTTCCCAAGCGTGCCGCCCCCCGTAAGCTCCCCGAACAAGTACCTGAGGCCGCCAGACGCTACCGCCTCGGCGAACCTCTGCCCGGCCTGCCAAACGAGTTTCCCGTAGTCGACACGTACCGCGAGGGTAACCTATACTTCCGCGCCCCGGACGTACTGGAGGCTCCCCCAACGCCAAGATTTGCCCTCGGACCCTTTGACAACCCTCCACCTCAAACACCTACATCCAACTCCGGGAAACTCAGACTCTTTCGCGGGTCACCAGAGCGCTCCCCGACCAGGAACCACTACTCTGAGGTCCCTCGCTTCAGAATTCGAGGAAACAGTCTAGCTCAAAACAACATGAGCTACCAGAACTACCTGGACACACCACAGACCGGATCAACCCAAGGACCCCGCCAGGCACCCTCCCCATCTCAAGGAATGCCTCACGCAAACGGCACCAACGGCGTCGCCGCCATGCCGGGCATGATGGGCGGACTGCCCACCCCTGCCGGACACCAATCCGATCTCAATGTCATCTACGGCATGGTCGAGACCTTGCACAACGAGCTTGCCGAGACACGCGCACGCAGCGAGCGTATCGTAGCTGCTGCTGGCATCATTCGCGCCCGCGCCCTCGAGCAGGACCTCACTGCTGAACAGATCGCCGCCGGCGTCGCAGCTGAACTCAATGGTAAGCCCCCGCCCCCCACCCCCCTACGCCCACCTACAGTTAAATCAAATATACTAACGCCCCCCCCCAGAAGGCACCAAGAACCTCGAAGAAGAGAACTCCCGCCTCCGCCACGCCCTCGACCACGCCACCCACGAAGAAGCAGCCTACAAAGCGCTCGCCGAAGAATTCGCCACCACCATGGGCAACGCCCTGGAGATGGGCCACGCCTACAAACTCAAGACCACCCTCGACATGTGCGCCTGGCACCGCTCCTACCGCGACCAGCTCGCCGCCGAGCGCGCCGAGAACCTCGAGCTGCGCTGCCGCATCAGCGACATGCAGGCTTCCGCCGCTAGGGGCATGGAGCAAATGCGCCTCTTCCGCCGCGGCTGGGATCGTAGCGATCTGGTGATGGAGATGCGTGCCGAGATTGTGAGTTTGCGCCAGCAAGCTAGGGGATGGAAGCGCGTTGCGCTGTCGGAGCTTGCGAGCGATGATAGCGAGTTCAGCGATGACGATGATGTGATTGATCCCGAGGAGAAGAAGAGGCTGGCGCGCGTGGAGGAGGAGAAGAGGGTTAAGGATGAGGCGGAGAAGAGGAGGGCGGAGGAGGGCGAGGGGGATGAGGAGGGCGCGGCGGAGGCGCTGGCGCTGGCGTTGGAGGGGAGTCACCTTGGTGAGAGGGAGGGGGCGGAGATTTCGATCTAAGCTCGCTCTACTACTCACTGTTTCCTTCCTCGCGGTCCATTCGGCGCATAGCATAGGGGGTCTGGGTTAGCGTGGAGTCGGGGAGTTATGTTTGTTTGAGTACTACTTCTATGGCGGGCGCCGAGTATGGTTGCCGCGCTCATTTTATGGCTCGGCGGTGTTACGACACGCGTCGATGCGTTTACTGGCTTTGCATTTGTACTATAGTAACCATACTACAGAAGAGGTCTGCCCATGATGGCACAAGACTATACCAACAATGGAAACTTTGCTGATTATAATTCACCTGGCTTCATGTTGATTTGTTCGCCTCACTTCACAGTGACTGTATCACAAGTCGTCACAAATTCACTGTAAAGTGTCACACCAATTGCATCAAGTCACTACAAATTCACCAAGGCAAGGTACTTCAACAACGTAGGAAGAGTGAAAATGCCATTCTATACAAAACAGTCTAGAGTACATCTACAGTGTCTATCCTCCATCTCACGACAGAGCACACCAAGTAAGTTAAAAACACTCAATGCAACGCGCATATATATACCTCCCACCCACCATTTCCCCACCAGGCCCAGCCCGTCCAAAACGCCACTCCCAAAATAATATAAAAATGTTATATACCAAGTCCAAAATCTCCACCTTATGAGCCGAGAATACTCTCCTCATCCTCATCACTCGTAATATCTACCTCCTTAATCTTCTCCTCGCGCATCTCGCGCCACGTGCTCCAACTCAGCACGCCGAATGCAATCACAATGAGCCCGCCACCCGCCACAGCCGCCGGACCAAGCGGCACGCCCGTGAGCACCCAATCCGTCGCAGCGACGAGGAAGATCGTCAGCAGCGCGGCGACACTGCTCAGGACAGGGCTGGTGAGACTGATCAGCACGAGGAAGCTGCCAGAAAACGTAGCGTTGGCGAGGACGCTGATGCACATCATCCATGCTGCCTCGCCGCGGGGGAGCTCAAACGGTTCGAGGCCCGTGTAGTGCAGGATTGGCAGCGGGATCCACAGGACGAGGAGGGTGAAGGCGCCGATGAGGGAGCCGAAGGTGTTTGCGAAGATCATGCCACGGCCAGGGCTGCAGCCTGTAGGAGGGCAGGCGAGGCGCTTGTAGAGGACCTCGTAGAGGCCGTAGAGGATGGAGCCAACGCCGATGATGAGGTTTCCGGCTAGGCGGTTCTTGGCTTGGGTTTCGGAGGCGGCGGCGGCGTGGGGGTCCGGGGGGGTGCCGGGGTTGGGGGAGACGGTGGAGGTGTCGCCGTAGGCGACGACGAGGACGCCGACGATGGCGACGAGGACGGCGAGGGATTTGTCGGTGCGGAGGGGCTCTTTGAGGAGGGGGACCGAGAAGGCGTAGGCGAAGAAGGCGGAGCAGTTGTAGATTGCGGTTAGGTCCGAGGGGGTCGTCATGTTGACGGCTAGGTACCATGAACCGCCTGCGATGGTGAGGGCGGTGGTTACGCCTGCTGTGGTGCGCAGCATGTATGGGATTGGGGAGTGCTGCGTGCGCGGGGGTGTGAGGGATTGTGACTCCACCATCTGGGCTGTGGTGCGGAGGAGGTATACATGACGGCGCCAGAAGGTGTGGAAGGGCATTGAGCGCTTCTGGAGGCGGAGGCACATGAGTTGGAAGGGGTATAGGAGGACCCAGGAGCCGTGGGTGAAGTAACTAGGCTAGTTAGTATGGACGAGGCAAGGGGGGGAAGGGGAGAATGGGGGTCCATACAGCATGCAATACGCCTTGTCCCATCCGAGCTCGTGCTGGATATAGACAGCCGTCTCCGTCTGGATCACGAAACTGACCAGACTGATGCCCAGAAAGAAGGCCGCGTATGTGTATTTCTTCTTCGTCTCGAGGAGTGCCTGCGCGTCTGCCGGGCTTCGACTCCGCATCGTCGAGCGGCGACTGAACGTCGGGTGGGCTGGGGTTATGGGAGGACTGTCCCTCGCCCGACCTCGCTCATCGTCTGATTTGTGCAGCAGCGGCTGCCCCGAACGGCCATCCTTGTGCCTGTTGTAAGGGGGGCGTCTCTCTCCCATCTCGTCGGTCTCGGATTCGTCTTCGTGGTCGTACGGGGAGTCTTCGAAGGACCTTGGGTGACTGCCTCTCCGGGTCTCGCGTGCCCTTAGGTCAGCCTCTGAGGTTGCTCGTGAGGAAGCGCTGGATTTGGCGGGCTCAGAGTTGTTGCCGTTGGAGAGATGTGAGGCATTCCGTGAATGGGACGGCTGGGTGTTCTGATTCTGGTGATTATACGACATCCATGCGAGTTGAGGCTTGTAGAGGATGGCGTGGGGTAGTTCAAGGGTCACGGCAGAATCATCAATGAATGGGGGAATTGGGGGTTTGTCGAGTTTGCAAGGTGTTGTCTGGTTCGACTGGTTTGGCTGGTAAATGTTGTAGTCTGGTTGGTCTAAAGGGCGGGTTATGGAGGTTGGACAGTTTTAGTCTGCGTTGTACTGTACTATACAGTACAAATGAGTACGCCAAGGGGGGGCAAATGGAGTCGGACTGGGCGTTTCTTGGTGGCGACGTGGCGGCTGATTTACTGTGATTAACCCGGCATTTGGGGGAGACAAGGCTGACATCTCATGTATTCCAAAGTACCACAAGTACCAGGAGCAGTACTACGACAACACCACATGGTACACGGCGAGAGACGGCAACTGTTGGCGGCGAAAGACGACCACGAAGACACTCACAGTACAGTAATCAGCGTGCATTTTATATGTGGGACATGTTTATATAATGCAGATAATTACTATAAATTAAATAAATACAACCCTTCATCGACAGGACCGTTCGTGACCATCTTTGAAGCATCAACAGAGCATTTTTGATTTCTTATTTCTCCCTACACCACACCACCAACAAGCGTCATCGACGCCACGAGCCAGGTAAGCAGCCCGCCCCATGCCCATATACAACGGGCCCTTTATGCTTTTCCCCGCATTGTGCCTGGGCACCACCACCCCGCTTCCTCCCTCCCTCCCTCACGATCCGCCATCAGCTAGACCAGTGTAACCAGCTACTATCAGCTAGCTGCGCACGGAGAGTTTATTGTGTAGTTATCCCATCCAAGAACTGTTGCTTGACCGCGTTTACTGATGGTTGTGACTATAGTGACGGCTGCGTCGGGATAGGATACATCCATCCATCCACGATCTGACACGAGAGTACAAAACATCAAAATGCCTCTTATAGCCACCTCCCCCAAGCCACACGCCGTCCTCGGTCTCCTGACCTTCGGCCCTGACGCAAGTCCAAGCCACCACACCTATCACCCCCACGCAACCTCAGAAAGCCTTCACCCGCGCCGCAGGCTGGAAGGAGCGCGGGCTGACTCTAGCTACGAAGTCCCTCCCCGAAGGCCCCGGTGGACACAGCGCAGCCAAACTATCTGAGAAATTCGAGGCGAGCCTCCGCGAGCTGGGGACGGACTGCGTGGATATCTTCTACCTACACAGAGCGGACCGCACCGTGCCCTTCGCCGCGACGCTCTAGGCGGTCAATAAGCTGCACAAGGCGGGCAAATTCGTGCGCTTTGGCATCAGCAACTTCACTGCCTTTGAGGTAGCGGAGATCGTCCTGACGTGCGAGCAGCACGGATGGGTCCGTCCGACGATCTATCAAGGGATGTACAACGCGATCACCCGCAGCGCGGAGGCTGAACTGTTCCCGGCGCTGCGGCGGTACGGGATGGCGTTCTATGCGTATAACCCACTCGCGGCGGGCATTTTCTCAGGCAAGTATACGTCTGAGGCGGATCAGCCTAAGGAGGGCCGGTTTTCGAATGTTGATAGCGAGAGGGCGGTAAGATATCGCGAGAGGTACTTTAGACATGGGGTGTTTGAGGCGCTGAAGATTGCCAAGTCTGCGGCGGAGTCGGAGGGCTTGACGCTGGTAGAGATTGCGCTTCGGTGGCTTGTGCATCATAGTGGACTTAAGATCGTGGATGGGGGCCCGGATGCCGTTATTCTCGGGGCGAGCAGCTTGGCGCAGCTGGAGCAGAATCTTGATGCCATTGAGGCGGGACCGTTGCCAGAGGCTGTTATTAAGGCGTTGGATGAGGCTTGGAAGAATGTTAAGCCTGAGGCGGCTGATTATTGGGTTGGGAAGCTCGAGTATGACTACGATACCAGGAAGGCGCTGTTCAATATCTGAAAATGTGAACTTCGGCAGGAACGTTAGAGCGAAGTCACGTACACCAGTGAAGCATAGAGAGCGGCATTCAAACTTAGACCTCAAAGAGACCAATCCCAGGATAATAAACTCTTCATGCACTGAACTCGATATATAACAGTTAGGGGTAAGACTCGGATGAGATGTAGCCCGTGATGCCGTCTTATAACCAAAAAAAAATCCAAAATCCAAATTACCCCTCAATCAGAGCCTCAAAACGAGTAATAGACGCGAAAAGAGGCCAAGATCTCGGAGATAATTTTGACTCCAAGCATGTGGAGAAGGCAAATGTTGTCTCAACCTGTTCCTGGGGAAAGAACAAAATCCCAGACCCGCTTATGACAATGTTGGATATCCCCCATCTTCCCCAACGCACGTGAGCGTCCGGTCGTTAGCAACGCCAAAAAGCCACCTTCCATCCTCATCAACGGCATATCAAAAACTGTAAAAATAACCTCTATAACCGACCTCCCCTGAACCTCTTGATAAGCACCCCAAAAATTCGCAAGATCCCTGCTCACCCAACAAAAAACGTAACGTCTCTCCAACTGACAGCAGCTTCACGGGAAGCCTCGGCTACCCTTGTGACAAGGGTTCCCCACAAAACCCCCAACAGTGCGCTCGGGAATCGCGACCGTCACATGCTGGGCGGCGGACAAGCAACCCGCTATTAATACCCCCGACGACCCCCAATTTCTTTACGGCTTTAAAAATAACCAGCAAGCCATCCCATCTACTCCCAAAACAAACAATCCAAATACCCTCATAATGTCTCTCAAGAACGGTATGCGCCAATCCAACCGCCCCGCGACGCTGATGAATGAACGTCATGCATGGATGGAACAAGGTAGCTAATTGAGATGTGAATACAGCCGCATTCCCCGCCTCCGAGGCCTTCGATGCCATCAACGCTTCGCTGCAGTCTGATGACGCCGAGCGCAAGAACGCCATCAAGCAGGGCCAGTCCGTCTTTGCTTTCACCCTCAAGAACAAGGAGGGCGAGACCGACAGCTGGCACATCGACCTGAAGAAGGAGGGTGTTGTCGCCAAGGGACTCGGTGACAAGCCTACTGGTACGTCATCTGCCCCTTTCCCAACAATTGGATCGCGCAATTGGGGAGGGTCCTAGAACTAGATAGGGGGATCGAGAAGCTAACAGAACCGTTATAGTCACCCTCTCCCTCTCCGACGAGGACTTCGGCAAGCTCGTTGCTGGCAAGGCCAACGCACAGAGGCTGTTCATGAGCGGCAAGCTGAAGGTTAAGGGTGATGTGATGAAGGCGACTAAGATGGAGCCGATCCTCAAGCGCGCGCAGACAAAGGCGAAGTTGTAGATGCGTGGATGGGGCTGTATGATTTGATTGGGGTGTTAGAAAGGAAAGAAAGAAAGAGCGTGTGATATAGGGAAATAAGAATATTTATAAAGCTATATATGTCTGTCTTGAAAAAGATTCGTGTCGTCGTACTTTCTCTAGACCCCAAGGATACGCCGCTGTGTGCTAGGAGCTGACTAGGTTCGAATCAAAACATCTTCGTCTCCCCGTCGAAGGTCGTATACCACAGCCTCCTCACCGACACCACATTCTCGACAAGCACCTCCATCAGCGCCGGCATCCGCTTCGCCCTTATCTGCCCCAACAACACCTTCGGCCTCCTTCCCCTCGCCGTCCTCTCCACCTCCCCCGCAAAGCGGCCAAGCAACACACTCCCATACTGCTCCGTCGTCATGCTCACATCAACACCATGTATCCTCTCCCCCAAGAAATACGGCAGCACGAGCGGCAACGTGGTGATGAGCATCGTCTCCGGGACTACGACCTTGAACAACGCGTCCCAGAAGTCCTGCGCCGACGGCCTTGGCAGGCGTTCATGGTCCGATACCCAGTCTTCGAATAAGACGAAAGACGACACGACCGGCGCGAGGTTGTGGGCTGTGAGGAAGGAGAGGAGGGGGAGGAGGCAGGCGAGGAGATCGTCTTGATATTGGATGAAGAGCCGCGGGTGGGCGAAGAGGAGGGGGAGCGCGGCGAGGCGCCAGGTGCGGCTGACGAGGGAGGCGGATTTGAGGGGGGTGGGGTGGGGGGCGTTGGGGAGGAGGGGGGAGGAGACCGCGATGAGGGAGGAGTTGGGGGGGGTGGGGAGGAAGGTGAGGATTATGGCGATGAGCTCGTTTGGGAGCTGCGGGAGGGTGCGGTTTGGAGGGCTGGAGGGTGGTTAGTATGTTGATTTATGGATAAAGTGGTGGGATGCAGCAACTTATTCTCCGTCTCGTCTCCACCGAGGCGGTCTGTTACGCCGGTCTCCATGGCTGTGAGGGCATTGGGATGATTATGTGACCTGGAAAATTACCACGTCGTCCTGGAAAGCCGGCTGCATGAAGCATTGCCGCGGACCTAACCTGTAGGCTTCAACTCTGTCCTGCCATTGGGAGAGTGAGCCTCCCCTCAAATGGCTCGTCTTCCGGCAATACTCAGCCTTGTCTGTCGCCTTGTAAGGGAGTGGGTCCGTGCACACCGGGGAATTTCTTGGAAAGGCGGACAAGTCACATGATTATGAGACAAAGAAGCGCCAACCCTTCTAATACTCGCTCACCGAAGGTAGCCGGCTCCACAAATGATTCGTCACGTGCGAGGCCGGTGGCATTCCGGCCACTGACCCACCAAGCACCCAATACGGGTTAACTCATAACCAAACATTAGCAACGCCAACGCGGCAGACCTCAGTATCTCACCGCGTGGAAAGGGTCATGGAGGGAGTATAAAGACCAATTTTTATCATATTTGTGAGGTTTAAAGTCATTTCAAGTTATCTCTGAAGCGTTGCTATGTTGCTGTGTCTTTTTTGCTATTCATGGTTCCACAAGTAATGGGATATACCCCTATCTATGCTACTAGGCGTCATAGAACTAGTATCACTGCCACTTACGCCGACACATATCGTCAGCATCATGACAACGTTGCTTTGTTAGGGTTCCATTGTATAACGGGCTTGGAAATCCATTTCCCAGGAGTCGTCCAATCTCAAATTCTCATTGCGTAACTGCTTTCCCCTACCCCCCCATTGGCAACAAGAGGGGAAGGTCATCCGACGATTGAGGCCGGAATGAATACCGGCCTCAGAGATAAAAGCGAAAATTTTGCCCACAATGGACAGTTTCCTTTCTCTTTCTCTTCACATCATCTCTCTACCATATCCTCGAGACCTCAAGTCTTCCAACACTTTTTGTTCCATCCCAAACAACTTCTATAACATCCTTATCAATTATCACAATGGGTTCCAACAGCGAGCCCACCTTCAATGTCCTCGCCGACACAAGGCCAGAGGACACAACCTTGCCACCCTTTATGGCCTCGACCTCCCGTGGATTTCTGCCACGTGCTGATCCCGTTGTCGACCTCCCAGAGGAGTTCGCTGCCCTAAGCTCCATCCTCGACCGTATGCCTATGGTTACGCTATCAGGGGAGCCCGGTCTCCTCGCCAAGGGCGCCTTGGGAGATACCGTCAAGGCTGAACTACCTGACCTCTCCTCCGCCGTCGAGAAGTACTCCGACAATCTCTGCATCCAAACCGCCCTATACAGAGACTACTCCTTCATCGCCTCTGCCTACCTCCTAGAGCCCTGCCACATCGCCTACATGGCCAAATCCCCCTACGGCCTCGGCCGCCAATCCCTCCCCCGCTCTATTGCCATGCCCCTCTCTGTCTGCGCCCGCCTCGCCGGCTTCCAGCCTTTCATGGAGTACGCAGGCTCGTACGCGCTGTACAACTACAAGCTCGAGAACCCAGACGTCGGGATGAAGTACACCAACCTTCGTCTGATCCGTGCCTTTGAGAAGGGTCTCGACCCAACTAGCTCCGAGGCGGGCTTTGTCCTCACTCACGTGGAGATGGTGAAGAACTCGGGGCCGTTGGTTGAGGGCTGTGTGAGGGCTCTTGATGGGTGTGGGAGGGATGATAGGCATGAGATGGATGATGGACTTGACCAGGCGTTTGAGGCTATCAAGAAGGTTAACCAGGTTATGGAACGTAAGTGCTTTACCCTTTCTTTGGCAAATAATATGGACAAAGAACTAACACATGGCAGGCATGTGGGCAAACTCTAAGCCAGGAGACTACATTGACTTCCGCACATTCATCATGGGCATCACCTCCCAATCCATGTTCCCCAACGGCGTCATCTACGAAGGCGTCTCCGAGACTCCCCTCTCCTTCCGCGGCGAGTCCGGCGCAAACGACAGCATGATCCCCCTCCTCGACAACCTCCTCTCAATCTCCATGCCCTCCACCCCACTTACCACGATCCTCAAAGACTTCCGCTCCTACCGCCCGGGTAACCACCGCGACTTCCTCTCCCACATCGCCAACCTCTCCCTCTCCGTCTCCTTCAAGACCTACGCGCTGTCCGAGTCCAGCTCCGCGCTCCGCTACCTCCGTCTCCTTGACCAGGTCCGCGACTTCCGCTATCGCCACTGGTGCTTCACTCGCGAGTACATCCTCAAGAAGACTGCTCACCCCACCGCTACCGGCGGCAGCCCCATCGTCACATGGTTGCCTAACCAGCTCGTGGCTGTGCTCGATGCTATGACTGAGGCTGGAGAGGGTAAGGCGCTCAAGGGTGTTGCAGCCGGTAGCAAGACCGGCGAGGAGGTGAAGGAGATGCTGGATACGGCTGAGAGGCAGAGGGATGGCCTGAAGAAGGAGGTCGAGAAGTGGTGCTCTGACCGCGGTGTGCCTCCTCCTCAAGGGATTACGGATACTCTCCAGGCTGTGGCTGCTCACTAGGGGGTTGAACGATTTTTATGATTGGGTGGATGGTTTTGGTTACAGGACAATGGAATATTGGAAAATATTCGTTGAATTAGATCGTTAGAAAAATTATGTTAGAATGGAATTGTTTATGATCACGCTTCACGATTTCCATGATTGTCGCTCTGGGGCTGTGAGGGCTGTAGTCCGTAACATCCCAACTCCGTCGGATTTCGCATTGAGGCGCCGATGAGGCGTCGCCGTGTCTGAATGATGCCGCTCACAGAAAAATATAACAACATTTTCAAGTAATATAAAGTACACCGAGGCTGTACTGATGGGGTTGGTCAGCACGAAAAGAGTGCCTCGGCTCGGATTTTACCTTCTTAATTCCTTTGCTCTCTTTATCGACGACGTCTTGCCGTTTGCATCAATAGCAAATAACCATCACAAATATCGCGGCCTAGATATTGAACCGTCCCATATTCATTGTGAGTGTCGGGTTGGATGTTGAGCCGAATTCAGCGTAAGATTTATTTTCTTGGTGTTTTAATCAGTAATCTGAAAAATATATTCCACATCTTGGGAGTTTTTTATGATCATATCTCAAAATATATAAACTCGACATCATGCTGCAATTTCATACTCTTTTATTCTCTATTCTGAACCACAGAACATACTGAACACATCAAACACATTCAAACCCACAGCCCATCACCATGTCCACCCTTCCTGCCCTCAACATCCCCCTCTCCCCCTCCACAGTCAAAGTCTCCATAATCGACACCACCATCTCCGTCCCCTTCCCCGTCGCCCTCGTCCTCCACCCCACCATCGGCGGCATAACCCAACTCAAAGCAAACGCCTGCTGCTTCCTCATCTCCCACCCAGCCACCAACAAAACCATCCTCTTCGACCTCGGCGCCCGCAAAGACTTCTCCAGCAACGCCCCCGCCCTCGTCCAGCGCCTGCGCTCTTTCGGGATAAACCCCACGATCGAGAAGGATGTGCCTGAGATTCTGGAGGAGGGGGGGATGGATCTGAAGGATGTTAGTGCGGTGATTTGGAGCCACCATCATTGGGACCATACAGGGGATGTATCGAAGTTCCCGTTGACGACGGAGTTGGTGGTTGGACCGGGGACGTCGAAGTTGTGGCCTGGGTATCCCGCGAATCCGGAGTCACTCCTATTAGAGAGCGATTACAAGTTCGTCATCCATATCTTATATCAGTCCCCAATCTAACATTCCTAGGGGCCGTCCAACCCGCGAGATGGCCTTCGACCACTCCCCAACCGGTCTCAAAATCGGCCGTTTCCCAGCATTCGACTACTTCGGCGACGGGAGCTTCTACCTTCTCGACGCTCCTGGTGTTAGTCACCCCCCATCCATGCACAGTTGCTTCTCCCACAAAAGCAAATACTGACACCCACCCCCAGCACGCCATCGGACACATGTGCGCCCTCGCCCGCACCACCGCCACGCCCCCAACCTTCATCTTCATGGGCGGCGACACGTGCCGCCACATGGGCGAGATACGGCCCAGTCACTATGTCCCTCTTCCTGCCACTATCACGCCATCCCCCCTATCCCCTCCCAAGACGGCGTACATGACCTCTTGTCCCAGCGACCTCTTCCTCTCTCTCCACCCCTCAGGCTCCACGACCAAGCCGTTCTACACCCTCGCTCTAAACGAGAAAGGAGAGAGCCTGGTATGCGTCGATGTCAGCGAGGCGGAGCACACGATGGAGGGTGCGAGAGAGGTGGATGCTGGGGATGGGGTGTTAGTAGTTATGGCGCATGATGCGAGTTTGAATGGGGTGGTGGAGTACTGGCCGGAGACGGCGAATGAGTGGATGGAGAAGGGGTGGAAGACGGAGGGGAGGTGGAGGTTTTTGGCGGACTTTGTGGAGGACAAGGGAGGGGAGGAGGCGCGGCTTTGACGGAGTCTCTCGGAGAGCTGGTGGCAATGAGGGTTTCTGGAGAGTGGGCAGGGGGAGCTGGTGGTAGATATCGTTTCGATTCTTTCTGTTAGGTAGTTTTTTACATGCGCTGGATGGTATTTAGCAATAAGTTGAAGATAAACGGGATAAAATATCTGATCCATGCATTGCGTAACTTCGAGCTATGATATATGGCGCCTAAAAACGCCTAATTCAAGCTATGATATCCGCCTGAAATGCTTAACAACGCATTCCACACATGTACATAAAAGCACAATGTCAAGCCGAGACGCCGACTTATCCCCACCCCATGGTATACGTGTCGCAGCTCATGCGCCGAAATAATATTTGCACTATGCCGGCATTTCGCTCAACTGCACCACAGATTCTTGGGTATCTTTATACCAATTCTGTGCCGAAACAATCAGCGTTTGCTCCTGGGCCAACCTAGCGGTCTACTACGAGGTTACATACCGTTGCAGTGGCACCATGATTAGCGGAAGCAGTTCAAGCCGCAGAACCTGAAGCGTAGAACTGGCTTGTGTAGCCCATGGCGATCCGCCACGATAGTTCCTCCAGCGCGGCGACCACCGAATGACTTGGCCCAGAAGAAACCCATTGCTTGTTTATTGTTTCCGTTTTGTTGATACGGAGATGTGTGGTTGTCGGTCTGGTTTCGTGTTTGTATGTTTGCTCGGTCGTGTTAAGAAATAGCTATTTCGAACTATATATATAGAGTTTATTGGTACAGCTGGACAGTTGAAGGGGTTGTGGAGTATTTATGTCCTGTCATGTGTGAGGGCCCACGATAACAAACCCAAGCCAGTGAGTGGTTAATCGGCCGATACTGGCAGGGGTCCCAGAGACGGGCCAGGGGCTGTGCAAAGCGCCTAGAATTTGTGTGGCTAATAATATGTGGCGGTGCAGATTTTCGAGGCTTGATAAAAGTCACCTGATATTCAATTCTCCTTCATCCGTTTCGAAGGCCGTGCCAGTGTGTCGTCTGGGAGGCCACTGCGTTTCGTCCCGGGTAGACTGCCCGTACGGATGTCGTTGTCGTCCTGACTTACTCGGCGATGAGGATATTCTGTCTTCATACCCTCAAAACAGTTGCTCGACACCTTGTCGCCCGTGCTAAAAAATGGGTGCTCCAATGCTTGTTGAGCCGTAAGTCGCTTGTCAGGATCGTATTCTAGTAGGCCTGCAAGTAATTTATACCCCTCGGTGCCTAGAGAGGAGGAGACTGGCTGAGAAGTCCCCGTATGCTGCCCAATAGTGGAGAAATACCAGTTCTCGAGCTTTGAGCCGGTTGGCTTCCCATTCGGCTGTACCGGGGCATGGAGCGTGGAGAGGTTGGAATATTCCGGCATCGAGACCAAAAGAGGCCATTTATCCTTCGTTGGAAGGCCCATAATGTCGACGATCTTCTGCATCTGATGCCTTTGAAATGGTACAGTCTTCTTTGAATCCATCTTAGCCTCCTCTCCTTTGAAAATAGGCCGTAAAGATAATAGCTCTGCAAAAATGCATCCCACTGCCCACATATCTATGGCAGGGGTATAGTGCCGGCTCCCCAAAAGCAGTTCCGGTGCTCTGTACCAAATGGTAACGACGACTTTATCACCACTGAATAATGAGTGCAGAGGTTTGTTGAAAAGTCGGGCTAGTCCCAAATCTCCAATTCGAACCTCTCCAGCAGATGTTACCATGATGTTTGCGGGCTTCAAGTCTCGGTGAAGAACCCAATTGCTGTGCAAGTACTGACAGCCGTTCAGTAACTGAAACATGATACTTTTAACTGTTGCTGGTGGTATTGGATGGCGAGTTGGCTGTGTGTGATGGTGAATGATTTGCAAGAGATCATGCTCTGCATACTCAAAGACCATATAGATGCATTTATCCTCCAATATGATCTCGATGAGCTTGATAACATTAATATGGCTCAATTCGGAGCATAGCGCCATCTCTCGCACGGCCGACTGTGAAATGCCGGTGTAGTGAATCTGTTCACCCTCCTTATCGGGCTTGAACTTTTTTATCGCAAATTCCCCTGGCTGTCCGAGGCGGCCTGCCGCCTTGTAAACTCGGCCATAAGTACCACTGCTAATGAACCCGATGACCTTGTATCGGTCAACTACTCGGACCTTGCTCTGATATGCAACATGGCCACTAGTTCTATCGACGGGTTCTGGGAAAGTGTTAGCAATGAACACGCAAGCGAAGAACAGAACATAGGACCTCGCAGACCCAAATACGGGTCGCTCCGGTACGCATCGAATCTTGGAGGAAACATGTCTTTTTCAGGTGCAACGACGACTAGTGGCAACACTTTCCACTATATAAATGCAAGAGTTTCTCCGCTATCGGCGGAGTTGAGAAGCGCAACGCGATGTGATGTGACGGGAAAATACGTGTCCAACAAGAGCATCTCAGTAATCAAAGAAGTCTGTTTTGTCACCTTCAAAGGCCTGCTGCACACTCCTCTTTAGGTTTTGTTTTGCCGCAGCGGCGGATGATGGCCCGCTGGCCGAGGAGGGCGGGTTATTGTTGGCCAAGCTCATTGCTGTCTATCATGCTTCACACGAGAAGGAACGGCGCGGGGCGCGGGACGTGGGGGATGGGGCGATTCCCAAACGCGAGCTTTCAAGGCCCAGGGCGAGATATGCACGCACGCGTGTGTCTCGGGCGCCGACGGGGCTCTCGGAGATTTCCCACGCGGGGAAGGAGGTGCGAAGGATCGAGCTCCGGGTAGCCCGGCGACGGCGGATGATGATGCCGAACGTAGGGCAAGAGCTGCACGTATGATGCTGTATGATGCCGCTCTTAGAGTAGATAATATATGTCCTTATTTACGTCAATAGAGGGGGATTGAATCCATGTGGGTTGACAATGCACAATGCAGAAAGGTAGATCCCCAGGGGTTGGATGGAAGCGCCGGATACGGAAAGTGGGCGGTGGTGGTGGATGTGGCTTATGGGTTGGATGTCATTTATATCGAATCTGTGGAGTTGTGGTTGGGGGGTGGTGTGGTGGTGGGGGTGAATTAATACTCCGTACGGATACGCGTTCGGAGGCGGGCGTGGGGTTATCCGGTCGGCGGAATGGCGGGGAATAGTTGATCCGGACACACCCTATGTCAATTTATCTAATTCCGCTACCCGCGTGGTGTTATCGCGTGTGGTGAGGCTGGCTATCAACTGTACCACCAGCATCCGGAAGGGGTATATACAGGTAAATAGCTTGAAGAAGCAAACAACAGAGCCCAGTACAATCTCAATCTTCCATCTGGTGATAGAGACTCAGCTGTGATACACTATACATGTGACGACTTGCCACTGTGCGCCTGGATTCCTTCGAAGAGCTACGACCTGACCTGACTTGAAATATAAAAGTGAAGCAGACCACTTAGCTAGAAGACAGCCCGCGCAGTTCACCATGGCCTCACCAGGCATTAGGCAATGTCTCCACAATATCACCCCTTACCTCGTCTTCTTGATGTCAATCATCACTCTCGGCCCGCTACTTTTTGGCTTCCATCTCGTATGCTTTTCCGCGCGTCCTATACTTCCACATCGTTACCAATTGCTAACATACATTTTCCCTAGGCCGAGCTGAACGCTCCGGAAGACTACATAACTTGCAAGAAAGGGGGCACGGGGAAGCCCATAGGAGCAACCCTCAATCCATGCATCCCAATGGACAAGGCACAGTTCGCCTTCGTTTCCTCGATCTTTACAATTGGCGGCCTCTTCGGAGCACTCTTAGGAGGCCCAGTATCAACCAGCTATGGCCGCCTTCCAGCAATGCGCATTTCAGCGGTCTTCTATGTCATCGGCTCCGCCATTACAATGTGGAGCGCAACCATTAGTGCATTTGCAACAGGACGCTTTCTACTTGGCATTGGCGCCGGTGCAAGCGTCGTCGTCGTCCCGATTTATATCTCGGAAGTCGCTCCCCCGACGGACCGCGGGATATTTGGGTTCCTGACACAGATCGCCACGAACATGGGCATCCTAATTACTCAAATCCTCGGCTTCTTCTTTAGCGGGTCCGCGGTATGGCGTCTCATCCTCGCTGCTGGAGGTATCATCGGCCTTGTCCTCCTCTTCGGCCTCTGCGTTGTTCCTGAGTCTCCCGCCTGGACCGCCGCGAACCGCTCCCCAGGTCGCGCCCTCGCAACACTCAAGCGTATACGCGGACGACGCGCCGATGTCTCCGAAGAGGTTCAAACCTGGGACTGCACCTTCCCACCTTCCTCAGCCGATCCGCAATTGAGCGAATCTACCACGGGTCTCCTCGAGCCTGAGTCGCAGTCCCGACGCTCTTCCACCAGCTCCTCTTCCAAGTCCTCGGCCAGCGCCCACGTCGGCATCATAGCCGTGGCTCGCTCCCCCATCTACCGCCCCGCCATCATCGCCGCCGTAGGCATAATGTGCGTGCAACAATTCACCGGCATAAACTCCGTAATGATGTACTCGGTCTCCGTCCTCACCGACCTTTTCCCCACTTCTGCCACCCTTCTCACAATCCTCATCTCAGTCGTCAACCTCGTCGCCACCACCGCCTCTGCACCCCTCCCCGACATCCTCGGCCGCAAAACCTCTCTCCTCATCTCCATCACCGGACTAGGCTTCAGCTCCGCGGCTCTTGGCGCCTCAATCCTCTTCTCCCTCCCCACCCTATCCGCCGCCTCCATCATCTCCTTCGTCGCCTTCTTCGCCACGGGCCTAGGACCCATCCCCTTCATGATGGCTTCGGAGCTAGTCAGCACCGAGGCCAAGGGTGCGACGCAGTCATGGGCGCTGGCGACGAACTGGATCGGCACGTACCTCGTTGCGCAGTTCTTCCCTATCTTGAATGACAGCGTGAATAAGGCGCTGGGCGGCGCGGGGTGGTTGTACTTTGCGTTTGCGGCTGTGGCGGCGGTTGGAGTGCTCTTTGTGGGCCGCTTTGTGCCGGAGACGAAGGGGAAGAGGGATGCGGATGAGGTGTGGGGGCGCGTTAGGAGAGTTGATTGAGTTGGGTGTTAAGGGCGCGATAGGAGGGTTAGTTGGGAAGGGTGTTAAAATGGGTCATTGAGCAGGGTGTTACAGGTTTGGTTGGAATGGTGTTCCGGATGGTGTTCTATCAGGGGCGTAGTTTACGGGCATTGAGCGACTGGTGTATTTGATAATCCATGGTATTCACATGCATAGAACTTTCGCTCCTATCGTTTCCCACGTATCTCTCTGCAGACATTCCATTCGTGACCATGAGAAAGATATATAATTTTGTCGCTATGAACCGCTTACCTCCCCCATCTCTATCATCTACCTCCCCTCCCTCTATCTCGGTCCGAGCTTCTCCAGCGCCCGCGTCCCCTGCTCCTCCCACTCCTGCTTGCTAATCCACATCGCCTCCTTATCCGCCATGATATTCGCCAGCACCGCACCTCCCAGGAACACCATGTGTCTCCTCCTCGGCGGGTCCTCAATGCGCACCTTGAACTTGCCGAGGCGCTCTGGGTTCCCGCCCAGGACGCGCGTGAGCCACAGCTGCTTGAGCTCCTTCTCGAGGCGCGATGGCAGACCGGGGTACATGCTGCTACCGCCGGAAAGGACGATGGCCTTGAAGAGGGAGGAGCGCACGTCAACGTCGGCGGCTTGGATCGTGTTGAAGAGGAACTCGGCAATACCGGGCTGCTCGACGTCGACGAGGTGGGGCTGGAAGAGGCACTCTGCGGCCTCGAAGCGCTCGCTGCCGACGCGGATGACGCGGCCGTCAGGAAGGGTGTAGCTTTCGACTAGGACGGTGGTCTCCTCGGAGAGTTTCTTGTCCAACTCCAGGTCGTAGGAGACGTAGCAGAGCTTCTCTTTGATTTGGCGTGCGGTCTCGAAATCGGCGGTGCGGTTGAGGGCGTAACCGCGGCGGGTGAGCAGGGAGATCAGGTTGCGGGTTACGTCGCGGCCGGCCACGTCGAGGCGGCGGGTAAGGTGGTTTAGGACGGTGGATTCGTAGACGGGGACAATGTGGGTTACACCGTCACCGGAGTCGACGACGACACCAGATGAGAGACCTGGGGAGGGGGTGTGAGTTGAGAGTCTAAGGTGGAGGCGAGGTAGGGGGTTAAAATGGAACGGGGGATAGCGTACCTTGTGCGTAAAGCGCAAGGACTGCCTGGATGGCAACATATACGCCGCCAAACTGGTACCGTTCAAACATGACCTCGCACATCTGCTCTCGGTTCTTGAGAGGGTTCATAGGCGGCTCTGTCAGCAGGATCTTGCGCCCTGTCGTGTCCACCTTCATCTTCTCGTAGAAAGTATAGTCCCATAGATGCTGCATATCATCCCACTTCTTGACAATGCCGTTCTCCATCGGGTATGAAACCTGTAACATGGTCCTTGCTGCCGCTGCTTCGTCACCGCACATGATATCCTTAATTACGGAGGTGGGGTCGCCCTTTTCTTCGGAACGCAGGATCGGTCGCCCGACAATAGAGGGGTATTGGAATTCGGGGAAGTTCTAAGATGCATTGTCAGGCCCGTACTAATGGTGGTGCTGAAGGGTGAGGGAGCTTACCTGGGCCGCGTAGCCAACCTTGAGAAAGCCGGTTCCGCCATCGAGGACTAGGGACAGTGTTAGAAGAGGGATTGGCAGCAGTACAGAGGATAGTAGAAGTACCAATAGGGGCTTCCGCCATGATTGCGATTTGTGGAAGCTCAAGATGTTGGATGCGCCAGCCACAGAAATAGAAGAGGTGTAGGCTGAAGTGGGTGAGAGAGTGAGCTTCGATCGCTTCTGTGACGTTGCGGCTTGGGCTGGGGTAACTGCGGGCACCGTATAGATTGCGGCGGTGGTGGGGGTGGCCAGGTCACGTGCGGGATGTCGACCGCTCCCACCGTTTCGTCGGCCACGACCAAACCATCTCAGAACTTTATATCATGCGATATTTATATTGTCAAATGCCATTGCGCGCCAGAATATTATAATATTATGGTCTGGAAGCAGTGAGAGAGTAGGTCTTTACGATAAATATTAAGTCGTTTGTCGATCCTCCCTCTCCTACTCGTGGTATACTGAAATTACCACTTACGTGGTGATGACTCGATACCAATTATCAATTCCTCAATCACGGCCGGATCGTGGTTTCCACTTTTCACATTTGGCACTTCATCAGCCTTCAACCCCCTCCCTCCCGCATTTTTCTCTTCCCAGAAACATCATCAACATCATAAACACTGTATATCCCTAAGCTACTACTTGACGTTCAAAAACGAAACAAAATCCCAAAGGTATGTAGTCTGGCTGTTATCATGCTGCTGTCGATGCAAGCCGTTATTCACATTCTAAGTCTCCTTGAACAGGAACATGGCCGCACCACCAGAGAGTCTCTCTTCACAGAGACCTGCAGAACTTCTACCGCAGTCACCGAAAGAAGTGCAAATCCTCGTCATTAATCCAAACTCAAATAGAGATATGTCTGTCGGCATTGGCAAACTAATCAAGGGCCAAGCCTACCCGCCAGAGGTATGTTGTCTCATAGTCGTTCCTCTCCTTATACTTTTGGGCGACACGAGTGTTTTACATGTTATTCTCCTCAACTCGACTTCCTTACCCGGTCAAATAAACATTGCTAACCTTATCAGCATACCGAACTCATAACCTTTACCGCCTCATCGGGGCCCTCTAGCATTGATAATGCGGCAGATGCCCTCGTCAGCGCCAAGGTCATATCCAATGATATCGCACATGCGACTCCCTACTTTGCTGCCAGGGATGCCTTCATCGTTGCTTGTTACAGCCCTCATCCGCTCGTGTCCTTACTTCGCAACCACCCTTCGCTCTACCGTAAACCAGTGATCGGTATTTTCGAAGCCAGCATCAGCGTCTCGCTCAGCATGCTTCCCCTTTCGGTTCCAGATGAGTATGTCAACCTGCCCGTTACCGCCGATCCGCAGCCTCCGGCACGGAAGTTTACAGGCACCAAATTTGGCATCGTGACGACAGGCGCGGCATGGGTTTCAGTTCTTACGGCAGGTGTCAACGAATATCTCGGGTTCCCAGCTAGCGAGACCTCCCAGTCGGCGAGGTTCAAAGGGGTGGCGAGCACGGGACTCAGTGCGGAACAGTTGCACACGACTGCACCAGAGGAAGTGAGAGAGAGGGTGGTAAAGGCCACGAGGCAGCTAGTTGCGGACGGCGATGTGGCTGTTGTGGTATTAGGCTGTGCTGGCATGGCTGGCATGGACAAGTGGGTTGAAGATGCCTGTGTGGAAGAACTGGGACGCCGTGCCGCAAGTCTAGTGAGGGTCGTGGACGGGATTAAGGCTGGAGTTGCACTGGCAGTGGAAGAGGCGAGGCATATGAAGCAATTGGCGTATCGGGAAGCGCCTGCAGCTGATGATGCTACTGTCATAGATGCGGAGGCATATTGAGTAATGGTGGAGCCTACATCGGGGGAGAGAGACTAGATTAGCGGCATGCAATGCTTTCATCAAGTAATTCTTTTAGACAGACTGTATTAGAGTTTCGGTTACTATCCATTGGTCCCAGTTACTCTCCCTTGCTATCGTTCTCTCAGTCACTCTCCGCCGCCACCGGTCCCTCGTTCTATTATTGATGGGTCTAAACGAGTTGATTTCTAAGAAGTCATAATGATTGCACCTGGCTCTTCGGCTTTAATTCTTTCTTTATTCGTCGCGCAGCAAATGGGTATCTCAAAACCTTCCACCCTCCCTTCATATCTCCCCAGTCCCAGCCAACGTCTCAATTGACAATAGTCCTGTAAATCTCCCTCCCTTCCAACGCCTCTTCTCCTCCCTCGGGAACTTCCCCGACCACTCTCCCTGGTCTCCCTGCCACAACCGAAAAACTTGGTATTACCATCCCCGGCGGCACGACGGTCCCATCCAGGATCCGCACGCAGTCCTTGATGAGCGCGAACTTGCCAATCACACAGTCCTTCCCGATATGAACCTTATTTCCCACTATCGCCGCCTCCACGATCGAGTTCGCTCCGATGAAGACGTGATCCGAGAGCTTCAGAGGGTGGTAGCTAAAGGCCCTATATAAACCGTCTTTGTTAGCCTGGCTCCGCGATCCCAGAGGACAAAGGCCGTCGCGTGATTTGGCAGTACATACCCCTTCATCACCCTCCCTGGCGGCTTCAACACGCATCCTCGACTCAGGAAACAGTATCGCCCAATCGCCACGGCGACCACGGGCGCTTTCTTCTCGGTCCCTGCCGGCGCGTCGAGGGTTCGCACTAGGTCGCCGCGGATGATGACTTCCGCCTGGATGACGGATTTGCCGCCGAGAATGATATTCTGGGTGCCGATGATCTGCGACTTGCGGCTCACTTTGTTGCCAGTGTCCTGTGGGAAAGAAGCCAAGTCAGCTACAGTGACGAAGAGGTGGGTCGCCGGAAGCAGGCGCTCCGGGGCGCGCATTGGGACGAGATGATGCGGTGGAAGAGAGGAGGGAACATACCGTCTCAATATACTCTCCGCGAGGGGGTTTGCGAGACATGGTTTCGGGGTGGGCGTTTACATTGCTGGTTTGAGGGGGGAGGATAGGAGCCTTTTGAGTCGGGGAGCTCTCTTTGTTATTGGGGAGGCTACGCTAAACCTTTGTTTCCGGCCACAGAGGCGGTGGTGGGGGGCAGTATAGCTTGGGTCTTTCGAGTGGGGGTAGACTGATGTACTTCCCGCCCCTACGTATGCACCAAGATACATCCATTGCCCCTCTTGAAATGACGTTCCCACCTCTTCCTGCTTATAATCTGTCATCTGGCAGGTCTCAAGCTGAACATCGCAACAAAACAGAAAACTCATCGTCGCCCGTAATGCAGGTTCCCTTGATCCGCCTCCAATGCGGGGTAAATAGCTACGATTGGGGCAAGGTTGGCAACGACTCTGCTGCCGCCAAGTTTGCTGCTGCTACGCCATCGGATTTCTCTATCCAAGAGGAGAAGCCATACGCAGAGGTTTGAATATCTGGTACCTTTTTTCATAATTTATGCTAATGCCCCAACAGCTATGGATGGGAACTCACCCCTCGAACCCTTCCAAGGATCTCACCACCCAACGAACATTACTCGACCTTGTCCAGGATAATCAGGCTCTTCTCTCCAAAGATATCGCTGAGCGATTTGGAAACAAGTTGCCCTTCCTCTTCAAGGTCCTCTCGGTAGGAAAGGCATTGAGCATCCAGGCCCATCCCCACAAGAAGCTCGCGGAAGAGTTGCACAAGAAGGATAGCAAGAACTATCCTGATGACAACCACAAGCCAGAGATGACCATTGCAATCACGGAATTCGATGGTCTCTGTGGTTTCAGGCCTCTGGCAGAGATCGCCCACTTCCTAAAGGCCATCCCTGCTCTGAGGAACATCGTTGGGGACTCAGAAGCCGCAGCTTTCGAGTCTGCCATCAAAGGCCAAGACACCTCAACCGAGCCTGCCGCAGAAACACAAAATAAAAAGGCCCTTCAGAAATTGTTCGGGACCTTGATGAACTCCACCCCCGAAGCCGTCACCAAAGCCTGCGACGCCATCGTCCAATCTGCCTCTTCCGAAGGCTCCTCCTTCGCAGATGGCGGTCTCCCATCCACCTCCGGCGAAACTCTCGCCGCCCTGGTGGCCCGCCTCAACTCCCAATTCCCGCAAGACATTGGTCTCCTCGTCTTCTTCTTCCTCAACTACGTCCAGCTCTCTCCTGGCGAAGCTATGTTCCTCAAGGCTGACGACATCCACGCCTACCTCTCTGGCGACATCATCGAGTGCATGGCCGCCTCCGACAACGTCGTGCGCGCCGGCTTCACGCCCAAGTTCAAGGACGTTCCCACCCTCGTCGATATGCTGACGTACTCGTACGCGCCTATCGAGGAGCAAAAGATGGAGCCGCAGGACTACGCATACGCGACGCTCAACAGCACCGCATACACGTCATCGAGCGAGGCGAGGCTATATAACCCGCCCATTGACGAGTTTAGCGTCGTCAAGGCGGATTTGAGACGCAAGGGCGCTAAGGCAACGTTTGAGGCTATCGCGGGGCCGAGTATTGTGCTTTGTACGAAGGGGAGCGGGTATATCGGGGTTGGACCAAAGATAGAGGAGATTAAGGAGGGGTATGTGTACTTTGTTGGTGCGACGGCGGAGTTGGTGCTGGAGAATAATGGGGAGGAAGAGTTCACGTGCTTCAAGGCCTTCTGTGAGTTGGAAGGTGATGCGGAGGAGGCATCGCACAGCGAGAGGGAGAAGTTATAGACGGGCTCTGTTTTCTTGCTTCGTAAAGGGATGAAACGCAGCGGCTGTGTCAGAGAGAGATGACCCATCAAAATTCATACAATAAATGAAAAGCCAGATTGTGGTATAAATATAATGATCTAAAAGTTGTCTCTTTTGATTTTTTAGTCGCTTATCCAGACGCAACATTGTTCTATTCCGTTATATGCATTCCCCAAGCCCTTCAAATAGATCCACAGAACGCCGTTCCGCCACTCTGCAGGGCGTAATATATCATGCGAGAAATGCGTTGTTGGGTTTAACTGTCTGGTGCAGTGTTCCGAGTCGCTTGCGCGTTATGTAATGTAGTATATATAGTAACCATTTTCTGCGGTCAGTGTGGTTTGTAAAATGGGTGGCGGTTTGTGTTGCGTAGTCAATCCGAGTCGAGATCTGTGGGTAGGTCGATCAGGGTATCGGTTGAGAGGGATTTATCAGGCAGTCTCCATGCTCAGCATGTGGCCCATTTTCTCAATCTGTATACTTGTTAGCAGGGTCGCTGATACGAAATTTAGGAGGGGAGTGTCTTACCTTCGTCCTTAAATACTCCCCAACTTCAGCGCTCTTAATTCCTCCTTTTCCTCTCCACGCCAATGGCACCATTGCCACACGCTCCTTCACAACAACCTCCCTATTAGGCCCTTCAACCGCACGCACCTTATCAGGGTTATTCGTCAGTAGCCTAATCTCACTCTGGCCCAAATCCTGCAACATCGCCGTCGCCAGTCCATAGCTCCTTGCGTCCGCAGGATGCCTTAGCAGAATATTCGCCTCCACCGTATCGCTGCCCAGGTCCTGCAAATTATACGCCTTCAATTTCTCGCCAAGCCCGATCCCGCGGCCCTCCTGCCGCAGGTACACTATAACCCCGCCATTCGACCCTGGCAGGGCCATGAGCCGCGCCGCCTCATCGAGCTGCTCGCCACAGTCGCAGCGTGCGCTCCACGCCGTCTCGCCAGTGTAACACTCGGAGTGTATCCTCACGAGCGGGGCGTCGCTCTTCTCTACCTCTGCCTGCGAGCCGGGAAGCTGGCTGGTCGTGCGCCCGGGGTATAGGCGGCCAGTATACGCACCGCGGATCATGCGATCCATCTCCGTCTCTCCGGGGCGCACGGCATCGAGGCTGTGACTGCGAATGGTGTTTCCGAAGACAATGGCGAGGTGTTCCTTCTGGTCGACGTTGTTGGTGTATAGGTGTAGGAACATCTCGGTGCCAGTGGTTGTGGGGATTCG
The DNA here is from genome assembly GCA_001630595.1 of Pseudogymnoascus sp. BL308. Lineage (NCBI taxonomy): Eukaryota > Fungi > Ascomycota > Leotiomycetes > Thelebolales > Thelebolaceae > Pseudogymnoascus > Pseudogymnoascus sp. BL308. The sequence continues at coordinate 30,556 of LMYD01000540.1, read as the reverse complement.
GGCGCGCACCACGCAGTTTACCTCGGGAAGGACCTCGAGGAGGCGTGGCTTCTTGGCGCCGCATCCGCCATCAGGGATGCTGCTGTCGACGGGGACGGAGGCGGCTTCGCGATTTTGGGCGGGCGTGGCGGTCCCTGGAGTTGCCGGGGGAGTGAATGCGGGGCTAACGAAGCCAGGGAGGGCTTCGCCTTCGGAGGAGGAGAGACTCATGTATGATGGGAGAGCGGAGGCTTGTGGTCTGTTGGGTTGCGCGCGGTCTTGCACTTTGAGGTCGTGTTCGGGGACATTATGGGGAGTGGAGGGTGTGAGGCGGGGCGAATAGAATGGGGGAAGGTGAGAGTCGTGCTCGCGTGCTTCGGCGTGTCCCTCAGCCATAACGGCGCATTCGCGGCTTTAATCTGTACGGCGCAATGGCAATGGCAGTAGCAATTGCACAGTAACCGATGGTTTCGGGTCGTAGAATGGGTATTTAGAGCGTTGTTCGGTATAAGTATTTGGGGAAGTGAGGGGATGAGTTGACGTCGGGGATTAATGATGATGGGCCGGCAAGCCCGAGGTCGCTTGTCCCGCACTTTCTAAGGGCCTAGGCAAAAATGTGCCTTATCCTCCGTAATCAATCGATAAGCAGTGGTGTAATTGGGAGCACGTGCACGGATTGAAAGCTGACTAAGTGGAGTACAAATCAGAGTGGATTGGTGGTGGAGAGGTAATCACATCATGTGACCTGTTATGTTTGAGCGTACACATCACGTGAACAAAGGCCACATGTTAGGGACTGAGACTCGAATTAAACGTGGGGGTTGTGGCGCGGGATGTGGCGGTGCACTAGACCCCAATTGACCCTAAATCCCACGTGATATGCACCCCATACCCGTGAAGTTCGGCGCAAATGTGGCTAGTGATGCCCAGTGACCCCAAGGGGAAATTAAGGGTGGTGGAACTCCTCCAACCCCCCCCTGACGACTGCCGAGAGACATTGAGCGGCTATCGCGTGTGCGTCCACACTTTGAGATTGAAATAATTTACTTGCGAATGCAAAGAACTTCCTGCGCAAATTTCCTGAGTTCTCCTTAAGCTCTTTTGACCAGGCTGTCCTCTATTCACGTTGGTGGTACGATCAATCCCGCGACGTCGCGCCCACATAATCACTCCCCTGACCTACACGCGACCCTATCGAATTTCGTGTTTCGAATCGCATTCCCCTAATCGACTTGCGCACCAACCCCGCTCCTACTCGACTCTCCCAGCTCTCAGCAACACCTGCACATCCCAGTCTTTCGATTGACGCATACGAAGAACCATCGAAAGACCGTCTACCTGACTCTCACGCACGCGCTCAACCGCCAACATGGGCGGCCAGATTTCAAAGATGTTGGGCAAGATCTTCGGATCGAAGGAGATGCGCCTCCTGATGTTAGGGCTCGATGCTGCGGGGAAGACCACCATTCTATACAAGCTGAAGCTCAACCAAGATGTGACGACTATTCCTACTGTTGGGTTCAACGTCGAGACCGTCACATACAAGAATGTCAAGTTCAACGTGTGGGATGTTGGTGGACAAGACAAGATTAGACCGCTGTGGAGGCATTACTACTCTGGTAAGATATCAGTGCTATGGCACTGCCGCCTATAAAGCTATAAATTCTAACGTTGTGGGACAGGCACTCAGGGTTTGATCTTTGTCGTCGACTCTTCAGACAGCGACCGGATAGTCGAGGCGCGCCAGGAACTACACCGAATTATCAGCGACCGCGAAATGAAGGAAAGCCTGCTGCTCGTTTTCGCCAACAAGCAAGATGTCAAAGGAGGTGCGTTAGGCCCTCACCTGCTACCCCATGCACAAATCAAGCTAACATGCCACAGCCATGAACCCCCAGGAAGTGACTGATGCCCTACAGCTCAACCTACTAAAGGATAAGATCTGGTACGTGGTGCCAAGTTGCGCCACAACCGGCGAGGGACTCCTCGAAGGCCTCGTAAGCCTCCTCCCTCCCCCTTTCACCAACCGCGCTAACCCAATCCAGTCATGGCTCTCCAACAACATCAAGGCGCCACCAGCAGGCACGGTCAAGAAGTAACCGTTCAGCATATGCATAGCATACGCAACCATCAACGAAATTGTCACGGTCATCCTTTCCTTTCCCATGTCATATGCGCGCTTCATTTGCATCCATCTAGTCTAGCGTTTCCTGTTGGCGGCGATACCACACTCTGCTTCGCTCACCTTGTCTCCTGGCTCTGCGGTGTCCTCCAGCCGGCCCCGACCAACGTACGTCGGGGCTGGGTCGACAGGGGGGTTGCGGGGTGGCCGGGGAGAAAGCTTATATATTTTTTGTAATTGTAATACTACTGTTGGGGACGGTAAACTGGCGGATTGGAGGATTATTAGGGGTGATTTGGGGGAGAGGACGGGTTTGTTATTGTCGTGTCGGTAGAGATAGATTAGATTTATCTTATATTTACCGACTATTTTAGGAACTGAAGATGGAATTTGTGCTGGTCGTGCTTGTGTTTGAGAATGCTGGTTGCCTTGAGAATTCCCCCTGGTCTACACGGTTTCCCTATGCGGCCTAATTGTTGTCACAACGCACAGCTTAAAGGGGCTTGTCTATCATGGCATCCAAGAAATTGACAGGTATTTTTGAGGTCTCTGTAGTGACCCTTTGACTTACTTCTTCCAACGGCAAGTAGCATCATATATTGGTACTGACATAAACACTACTGGCACTAGCAACAATGGTAATATGTAATTCAGCGCTCGGATGTAGAGGGGTCCGTTCGTATCCACAGCATTTCAAATTACTTACTTGAAGTTGAACATAGGGTTGTTAGGGAACATAAATAGAACGGAATAATGCTACCAAGGCAATTCTACGTTGGCATGACCACACAGCGCCTTAAATGCATATACAATTTGAAACATAGAGGCACGCGCTACTGTGAAAGGCTACGCTTAACGGCCCGCACCGGAGTTGTGGGGTTTAGACACAGCCCCTCACAGTACTTCTGTACGCGCCCAAATTTTGTTCTATCATAATTGACAAGGAACCTTTTATTTGCCTTACTGGAGTCGGTTAGTTCTGAGTGGCTGATTATATCGCTAAAACAGTAATGCTGCCTAAATACCACAGCGGTTTCACTACGCGCCGCCCAAACCTCACCGTGGCTATGCATGCAACACACACAAGGCGGCAATGGCGCCTTGTGTCAATATCTCAAAAATAACCTCTACATAGCTTCTATCTTCCAAAATATTTCTCCTTGGAATACATATATTTTTTCTTGATCTAGGCCGTCGTCTATTGTCCCTTAGGATGTTATCACTATGTCCATTGTATTATCAAATGCTTCGCGGCTGAAGCCCGAACTTCGTCTAGCGCAAGCCATTTCAGAGTTTGAAGCGGACCTCTCCAGTGAACAGAAAGCTACCTTCCGTAGCTACAGATCTCAATCTCAAGATTCACCTCCAGATCCTAGCGATGTCATGCGACTCACGGCCGAGTTTGACCATCTCGCCTCTGATACGATCGGTCGCGGACGTTGTTTTGGGCCACGGCTGACCAATTTTTTGCAAGCCGTTCAGCAATTCGCTGCGCTCGGTGATATCATATTAGGCGGGTCCCAGAACATATTAGCCTGTGGTGTTTGGTCTTTGGTGCGAATGTCATTGCGTGTCGGTATCCCTTGACCTCCTTAGCTGCGTCCTCTACTGACATCTTCGTAGCTAATTGTAAACCTCTCTTCCTATCTGGAGAAGTTATCGACCCTTCTCATGACCGCTGGTCACTCGGCTCCACGTTACCAGAGGATGGCCTTGTTATACCCTCGGTCTAAGAATCTACAGTCATACCTGCCCGAGTACTTTATTGTAGTGGTTAATCTTTGTCATCGATTGTTGAAGTTCACGCAAAAGTCCCCTTTGGGCCAATTTGCATCTAGCCTAAGCGATTTGGACACAAAAACATACCAATCAGAACTTAACCACTGGACGAATATGATTAAAGAGGAGGTGAGCCTGCAAATGGCCAAAACGATTGAGGAGGAAGCCCAAGACAACTCTAAATTCAGAGCTCTTTCTAGTAGGTTCTCCAAATCAGCATCGCTTCAGCAAAAGTTAAAGGCAAACTTACGAATTCTCGATTCTTGCTCTACGTATGATTATGAGACAACGTGGAAGCAGACGCGAAAGATTGGAAATACAACTCTATTCAACCGAATTGACGAATACAAAGACTGGAAAGAACAAATAACTTCTTGCACCCTTATATACACGGGTGGGCTAGGATCAGGGAAATCTGTTTTGTTGGCCAACCTCATTGATGATCTACATCTTGATGATCGATATAAGAATATTACGGTTGCGTACTTCTTTTGCCGACATGACATCCCGGAAAGTTTGAAAGCGCGGACAGTTATTGGCTCCCTGGCCCGACAATTGCTGCGCCAGGTAGCAGACCTCGCAATGGTTGCAGGATTCGGCGATACGACTACTACTCTTGCTCTAGATTTCGAAGCGATATGCGGTTTACTCCAACGCGCTATTCCACTGAAGTCTAGAGCGTACTTCGTCCTTGATGGGCTAGGTGAATGTGACTCTACCGAAAGAGAAATATTGGTTCCACAACTCTGGAAGCTCCAGGAGATATTTTCACTGGCTTTATGTGTATCAGTCAGACTCGACCCCGGCAATGTTTTGGGATTGAGCCCAGAACGGTTCATTGCCGCCCAGGTCACATCAATTCCAAATGATAATCCCGACATTAATGCATTTATCTCGGCAGAATTAGAGGGCCACATAGAGTCTAAACGGCTGGTGATAGGAAATCCCTTGCTTATACTGGAAATACAAGACTCTCTCCTTAAAGGATCCCAAGGAATGTTTCTCTGGGTGGCTTTACAAATCATATCCCTGTGCGACATGAAAACGGATGATACCATTCGCCAGGCTCTAACGGATCTTCCCAGGGATCTTTCAGAAATGTTTTCTCGTATTTTACGGAAATCAGAAGGATCTGGAAAGACATATCAAAGACGGATATTGGAGCTTGTAACTACAGCTCACCGTCCCTTAGCGGAGGAAGAACTTAGAGATGCCATAAGCGTCATCCCCGGTGATGCTGTCTGGAACTGGTCAAGGCGTGTCAATGACGTAAATTTGATATTAACTTGCTGCGGAAGCCTCCTTACTATCGATGAAGAGGAGAGGACAATACGACTCGTGCACCACAGCGTCAAGCAATTCCTCCTTAGTGGGTTTAAAGGCTCAGCTAAAATACCAATCACAATCGATGGCGCAAACAGGACCATGGCAAACATCATTGTTACCTACCTCAATTATGGCGTCTTGTCAACCCAGCTATCCACTACAGTGGTCCCGCAAATAATGACTGCATCAGCACCATCCCAAATCATTCGTTCCACGACCAACTTATCAAGCAATGTTCAAAGTCTTGCATTGAAGCTCTTGAAGTCTAGGAAGCAACCTGACTTTGACATTAGAAAGACTCTTGCTGAAACAAGCAAGCTATTCGGTTCTCGTTCAGTGGGTGAAGAATTTCACTTTTACTCTTATGCAAAGCTATATTGGTTGAAGCACATATTTTGCATTTCAGAACAAGAACCAGTTATGTATAACCTGCTACGCAGGTTATTCAAAGGTAATGTAATAAACGTAAACGCAATAGATAAAGATGGCTTGACGCCGGTGTCAATGGCCGCGCGAAACGGACACGAGGCTCTCCTAAAGTCGTTACTCGGTTCCGACATTGTCGACGTTGACTCAAAAAACGGAGAGGGACGGACGCCGCTCTCGTGGGCTGCAGAAAACGGACAGGCGTCGGCCCTCAAGTTACTGCTCGACTCCGACATTGTCGACCCCAACTCAAAGGACAGAGAGGGGCGGACGCCGCTCTCATGGGCTGCAGAGAATGGGCACGAGGCAGTGGTGAAGCTGCTACTTGTTAAGGGCTGTAATCTTGACGCTGAAGACGATGGTGGCCAGACGCCATTCTTGTGGGCTGTAGAGTTTGGGCATGAGGCGATAGCGAAGCTTTTACTTGACGAGGGCGCAAAGCTAGACCATGAGGACCATGGGGGCTATACGCCGCTCCAGTGGGCCGCACAGAATGGACACAGATCAGTGGTGAAGCTGTTGGTTAGCCGAGGTGCTAACCTAGAGTTTGAGTCTTCCGGTGGCCGAACGCCGGTCTCGTGGGCTGCAGAGAATGGGCACGGTGCAACAGTGAATCTTCTGCTTAACAACGGTGCTAAGCTAGAGTCTACAAGTACCAATGGCCAGACACCGCTGTCGTGGGCCGCAGAGAGAGGGCGTGAGGCAGTAGTGAGGCTTCTCCTTGACAAGGGCGCTACGCTAGAGTCTAAAGACACCAGTGGCCAGACACCGTTTTCATTGGCTGCACGGAAAGGACACGAGGACATAGTGAAGCTGCTGCTTAGCAAAGGTGCTGAGCTGGAGTCTAAAGATATTGATGGCCAGACGCCGTTCTTGTGGGCTGCGCAGAATGGGCACGAGGCAGTAGTGAAGCTGCTGCTTAACAAGGGCGCGATGTTAGAGTATAAAGACAATGATGGCCGGACAGCGCTCTCATGGGCTGCAGAGAATGGGTACAAGGAGGGAGTAGTAAGACTTCTACTTGGTGAGGGCGCAAATATAGAGTCTACATGTAACAGTGGCAGGACACCACTTATATGGGCAGCACAGAGAGGGCACGAGGCAGTAGTGAAGCTGCTGCTTAACAAGGGTGCCAAGCTAGAGCCTAAAGACATCGATGGCCGTACGGCGCTCTTATGGGCTGCACACAATGAGCGCGAGGCAGTAGTAAAGCTACTATCTTCTATTACTTAGTTTCTACTTATATTAGTTCTCTAGATATAGATTAGAAAATTTAGTAGTACCAGCAAGGAAAGAATGACATTCCACCGCTTCAGCCGAGATGGTCAATATACCTTGCCCACTGCTCTTTACGTCAGAAGGTACAGCAATGAGAGGATGGTACTGGACATATGTATGATTTATCAACGTGCTGGTTCAACCTTCCCGTGTTTTCTAAGTCTGTCTTAGATAGGCAACTGGCCAGTATTCGAACTGCTCGCCGTTAATTAAGATCTTCACAGCATTCCATTTGCAATATAAGTATCCCATGTGGTAGCGTATTTCTCATCAAGCATTAACATTTGGTATTGATTACGCATAAACCCTCACCCAGTCCCTCAACTCCTCCAGCAAACCCATCCATTCTAACATGTCCATTCAACATAGCCATTCTACGCATTAACACCCACTGGAACACCCTTCCCTGGCCTCGCAAGCGTGTACTTCGCAAACGAACGCGCCAGCGCCTTGCGACAGCTCAGTTTCTGCGCACCAACGAAACTATCCACCGCCACGGCAATGGCACGGTCAATATCCCTCGCAGAGGCATACTCTGAGAGTCTCATGCGGCTGAACGCTTCAGCGATACGCATAATAGCCTCAAGATGACGAACCTGTATATATTAGCAAAGAACCAACAGACGAAGCAAACGGCGAAAGGGGAAACTTACAGTAATGGGGAATGCTCCCGTAGCCAATGACTCGCGGCGCATATCCGCAAACAAGCGCGCCACCTTATCCTCATCCATCTGGTACAGCTTTGGGCGGCAGCGCTCACGCGAGTATAAGATATACTTGCGTAGTAACTCCTGCGGGATTTCGCCCTCCTGTTTCGGCCCGTCGCGCTCGACCTCCATCCGCTCGGCCTCCGTGTCCTCCTCACCGGGTGCGGCAGCAGGGTGACTGCGGCCGTGGGAGGCGACAACGAAGCGGGCGAGACGCTCGTCCTCCTCTGGCTCGACGGTGTCGCGGACAACGCACAGAATGTCGAAACGCGAGAGAATGGGCTCGGTGAGGTCGACGTTCTGGGAGAAGGGTAGTGTGGAGTTATAGCGGCCACCGTTAGGGTTAGCGGCGGCGACAATGCCGCAGCGCGCTTGGAGGGTGGTGACGATACCAGCTTTGGAGATGGAGATGGTCTGCTGCTCCATGGCTTCGTGGATGGACGTGCGGTCCGCATCGTTCATCTTGTCGAACTCATCGATCAGGCAAGTGCCACGGTCAGCGAGGACGAGCGCGCCACCTTCGAGAGTCCACTCTGATGTGAGAGGGTCTTTACGCACGGAGGCTGTGAGACCGACGGCAGAAGCACCCTGACCAGTTGCGAAAACGGCGCGGTGTGCAGTCTTCTCCACGTACTTGAGGACTTGGGACTTGGCGGTTCCGGGGTCACCTAGGAGCAGTACGTTGATGTCGCCACGGATCTTGTGTTTGCCTTGGCCAACCTTGCTGACACCGCCAAAGAGGGATAGGGCAACAGCAGTTTTGATATCGGTGTGTCCATAAATGCTGGGTGCAATGGAACCAATGATCTTGTCTACGATATGGGGGTCGCGGGAAAGAGCGCGGATTTTCTGTTCATCTTCCTCCGTGAGGCGGAAGCCGGCGAGCTGGTCGTGCAACTTGACAACGTGGTTTGCCTCGAGGATGGTGGCGAAGACGGGGAAGCCGTTGCGGTTGTTCAGTTTGGGATCATAGTTGTTGCGATAGACGCCCGTAACCTCGATTTCCTCACCGGGTTTGGCTGAATCAATGAGATCCCAAAGAAGGATAACCTCCCGGTGCCGGGGTAGGCGACCCGCGGGTACTGTACCAGGGGACTCCTGGAGGGTGAGTTTCTGAAAGTTGCGGTAGAGAGTTTTTTCAGTGTTGACGGTAAAGGGGCCGCGCGACTGGCACTTCTGGCAGAATGAGATCTTAACCTCGACATTTGATTCTTGCATGAAGGGTCCTAGGGTAGTTTTGCACTTAGAGCAATCAAACTTGACGTATTTAAGCTGAGGAAAGACGCCGCTGCGGCGCGTTACCACGCCACTGACACGGATGAGGCTGTTAAGATGGCTTTGGCGGAGTTCACGGAGAGTGTATTGAGTAGGCAAGTCGGAGATGCGGACATGAATCTCAGAGTGAATTTTCTGATAGTCGGGATAATGAAGCAGTGTAACATCCATAGCAACCTCATCGAAAATCTTCAGCATCTCAGTCGGCGAGTTTGCGAGAAAGTATGCCAAAATAGCCTTTGAGGTACCGAGATGGTCGTATGATACTTCAAGAGACTCCGCGTTGACTTCTCCGAGCGTGCGAATCCTGTTTCCGTAGACTGACGAACCGTTGTCGTCAGTGTACTCCGTCAAGAATGACTTGAACTCTCTCGCGATCGTTCTCTGAACTTGTGGCAGGGCAACCCAATCCACCACACTCGACGCCTTGACGTCCTGCAAGGCCTCTAGCGTCAGCTCTTCTTCCATAATATTGTCCATCATGTCTTCATCCGGCTCCTCGTCATAGCGATGGCGTCGGCGTCTGGGCTGGTTTGTGAGGTCCATTCCATCATCTTCTTCCTCATCTTGAAGGAAGGCTGCTGGCATTCGGCGCCGACGAGCAAGCTCACGATCTCTCCTGTTAAGTCGCTCTTCGAGCTGGCGTCTCGTTGAAGCATCTAGTTCCTCATGGTCGCCGTCATCATCGATATCATCACCGCCATAACGGTCATCCTCGCGAGTCCCGTAGTCGCGCTCAAAGTTGTCCGCAAAGAGATCAATTCCGTCTTCATCCTCTGCCATCTCATCCGCATCGTCAATATCCGCGATAAAGTCGTCCACGATGTCATCATCATCATCATCATCGACGGCACGGTCCATGTGATACGCGGGCGGTGAAGAGGGAATGATGGCGGCAGCAGGACTGGAGGCATAACCAGAAGTCGGCACATCATCCTCATCTCTGCCGCGTTTGCCTAGGTTTCTGCCTCCTGATCCGCGGTTCGCGGAGTCCATGTTGGGCCTCAATGGCGAACTGTAGGGAGTTAGCCATGCTCGAGCTAGAGCGTTTGGACTGGTTCTAGATCTTACCTCATGGTTGCAACAATGTATATTTAAATGTGCAAAATCCCTTTGTTTATACCGGAGTTTGTTGTTGATAATGGTAGGCTGGTCAATGACATGGATGAGTTGGCGCTGAGTTCAGGAGGGGATGATTGATCTGTTCTGACGCGTCCTGAACTTTCGCGTTTCGCGTTTCGCGTCTGCGCGTTTCCACTCTATTACGGTGACCAAGATTGCGCGAGGCTGTGGTTATAGTCCTAAGCCTCGCCATATCCTGACCACGAACAACAACAAAACTTCATCACAATCTATTTCCAACTAAGCATTAAGAGCAGGAAGAGTCTATAAAATGGCATCTTTGCCAGTTACTGATGATTCCAAGCGACGAGATAGCGATTCTGCAGCTTCTCAGGACTCTCAAACCGCAGCTGAGTGTGTAGATCCTATCCAGCTCGTCATATGAGTTTACATGCGCTGACCTTTGAGTAGATTTATCAGCAGTCAACTTCAACTCGAGGCAGATGCAAGAGAGGCTCTTCCATATGTATAAATGACTCAATCGTCCATTACATCTGATAGCAAACTCACTGAATCTAGAAATTCGACAGTTGCACAAAACAACTCGGTCCATTGCGCCAGGATCTCTTCGCCTGTATAACATGCAACCCGCCACCCGCGAATCCTTCCGACCCATATACCCCAGCTGGAGTCTGTTACTCATGCTCAGTTGCGTGCCACGGCGAGCATACCCTCGTTGAGCTGTTCTACAAGCGCAACTTCGTTTGCGACTGCGGCTCGACGCGTCTCCCTTCCACTGCGCCGTGCACTCTTCGGATCAACTCAGAGACGGGGCAGAAGGGCGGAGTGGTCAATGAGCCGTGTGAGGAGAAGAACGAGTATAACCAGAACTTTCGAAACCGCTTTTGCGGATGCGAATGCGACTATGACGCTGATTCCCAGAAGGGGGTGATGTACCAGTGTCTTGGCCTCGGGACGGCAAAGGATGGTGGATGTGGCGAGGATTGGTATCATACTACTTGTGTGGTTGGGTTGGATCCATCGTGGCATGATGAGGCGATGAAGAAGAAGGCAGCTTTGGCAGAATCTACAGCTGGAAATGGCCAGGAACCGACGACTGCCCCATCGGAAGACAATGGAGATGCCATTGACCTCGACGATGGCATGCCGAACCCCCCTGGTTTTCCACACGCCGATGATTTCGCTGGTTTTATCTGCTACAAATGTGTGGAGGCAAATCCTTGGATCAAGGCATATGCTGGAACAGATGGATTCTTGCCGCCTGTGTTCAAGCGGAGCGAGGTACCTTCCCCACAGGCCAAGTCTGAGGAGGAAGGTGGTGAAAAGGAGGCAGTTAAGATAACAATCGCGTCCGTTGGTTCATCACAGAAGAGAAAGGCGGAGGATGACGGTACCGACGGCGACGTGGAGGCAAAGCGGGTGAAAGGAGACAACGACACGGAAAGCAAAGCCACACCAACGACCACCACCGAACCAACCAGTAATGGTGATAGTGCGACTAACTCCAGCACGAAAGAAGAACCAACGTCTTGCAAAATCAACCACCTCCCCTCCCCACCAACCGAACCGTTCTCCCTCTTTTTCAAAGACGACTTCCGAGCCTCCTTTTGCCGCTGCCCAGCCTGCTTCCCCCACCTCGCCATCCATCCTCAGCTCCTCGATGAAGAAGAGTCCTACGAACAATCCCTCTCGCACTCCTCGGCTGGGTCCGACGGGGCAGGCAGCACGCTCGGCAGCCGCGCAGGCAGCCTACTGGACCGTGGCGAGCGCGCGTTGAACACCATGGACCGTGTGAAGGCTATTGAGGGGGTGATGGCTTTTAACCACCTCAAGGAGAAGTTGACGCCGTTTTTCAAGGAGTTTGCGGAGAGTGGGAGGGTCATTAGTGCGGAGGATGTTAAGGCGCATTTTGCGAAGATGAGAGGGGATGAGGGGCCCGCGGGGGAAGCGGAGGAGGAGAAGGCCGGAGGCGGGGAAGAGGATAAGAGGCGTGAGCAGGGCGGGTATTAAGGCGAAGAGGGGGGAGTGTATGATTATTACGAACTGGCGGTGACATAGGAAGGGGTTATGGGAGGGTAAAGGTCCCTGACAGGCGAGCCCATACAGTTTAGGTCTCGAGCCGATCAGGGTAGGTTGGGGCTCGATGGATACGGCGCTATTTGACATTTGCCGGCGGTTTTCATATGAAGCTATCGAGGGGCATAGATACCGTAATTTATCAGATCTGGCTCACTTAACACCATCATCGATCCTCATCTTCATTACGTGTGCTCACTTTCAAGTACTGTCGGTATCATCTTGGCATCCTCTTACCTTCACTAACTCCGTCCACACTGTGCATGACTTGCCCCAGATACAAATCCGTACAACACACGCGCAAACGACACACCACGTCGGCGAAGCCGAAGCCCACTCCACTACTCCAACGCCACGCTCGACCCCCTGATACTCACACTGTGCATACGTACTATTCCCCGCACCGCACAACCCACCGTCCCCGACTCGGCGGCGCCTTTTCTTACTTCTTCCTCCCGCGATTTCCCAACTGTTATAAGTCAACGTGCACGCTTACACTGTAATCCTACCACCACATCGGCGCCGTCCAATCGTCCCCTCAGCGCGCCGTGTGCGGCCGAGTGGAGTGCAGGGGCTTCGTTCTTATCAGCCACCATCCCTGTTGGCAGATTGGCAAGGGAGGGGCCAGGCTATCAGGAAAACGGCGGTGGAGCTTGTAGTGGTGATACATAACTGTTTGTATCCGCAGTTCCCAAATACTTCACCGAGGCCCATACTATACGCGGATTGCAAGCGCATACAATAACAGCGCCGGTATATCATCAAGCTTCCAGAAGCGGCGGCGTCCCTCGCTCTTGCCGCGTGGGGGTGAGACACGCGACGTCCAACATGCCCATGCCCATGCCCATGCCCATGCCCACGCGCATCCCAATCCATTCCATGCCAACCTTCCATCCCCCGCTTTGGACCCCTGCAACGTCGGCGATAGCTCTTAGCTCTTGATGTCAGTCATGGAAATGGCAGTTGCATGCCGCACCACCGCACCCACCAAGGAACAGCGCAGGCAGGCTGTGGCACCTCCTGAACATCCTTATCAAGGCCCAGGCGCAGATCACAGGGTGAGGTTGATAGGTAGGTGTGCGTAGGTAGTAAGTATATAGTGGCTCTGGCCCCGCGACGATGTGTGGTTCTTTTGTCCTCTTTGTCCCTCTTTCGCTCTTGCCGTTGTAACTCCATCTGTGACCAGTTCTGTTCCTTTGTTACTCTGGTATTCTTGTATTCGTGGTAGATACCGAACCCGGCGATTCCTCTTGTTATTGTTAAACAGCATATGCAGTAGCACCATCAACCCGCCATCTCTCTCCGCACGAGCAGGATCCAGGGACTCGATAATGGCGTCGCCCGAACCGCTCCGGACTACGCTTCCCTCCAAAGAAGTCGGTATCGACGCGCACGATGAGGAGGAGCTTGCAAATTTTGGGTACAAGCAGGAGCTGAAGCGCGACTGGGGACTGATGCACAACTTTGGCATTTCCTTCTCGATTATTGTATGTTCTTCCTCCACCTTCATCGCAAGAGGCCTGAGATTGTGTCCAGAGACTGATAGTTGGCGCAGAGTGTAATCACGGGCATCACAACATTGTTCAGCTATGGGCTTAATACCGGTGGACCGTGAGCGCGCCCCACCCCCCATCCCATCCCAGTTGACAGCACAGGAGCTGATGTAATAAGTGCTGTAATGTCGGTTGGTTGGATAGTCGTGTCATTCTTTACCTTCTCAGTTGCGCTGGGTATGGCAGAGATCGTGTCAGCCATTCCAACGAGCGGTGGGCCATACTTCTGGTCTGCGATGCTGGCACCCCCAAAACATTCTGCGCTGAGCTCTTGGCTTACTGGCTGGTGAGTCGTCTCATCTGTTTTTTTTGGGGTTGGGCGGCCGAGTGTGCGACAATGGGGAGTGGGGAAAGATCCGCTTACAATGAGACCCCCGCCCAATTCTCATATTTTGCATTCCATAAGCCACATTTCTCGACTCCTTCCACATCTGCATTATAGCTAACCACCCACCTTCCAGGTTCAACCTCCTCGGCCAAGTTGCTGTTACTACAGGTATAACGTTCGGCTGTGCCGGTCTCATCTCAACAGTCGCCACCGTCAAATCTAGCTACGAACCTACCGCCGCAAAAACAGTTGGCATCTACGCCGCCCTCCTCGTCTCCCACGGCATCGTGAACACATTCGGCGTAAAAGTTCTACGCTACCTGAACAATACTTCTATCCTTCTCCATTCTGGTGGGGTAGCCGCTATCGCTATCGCCGTGCTCGCTAAAGCGCCCACCCACCAACCCGCCTCCGCCGTCTTCCAAAAATTCTACGATGGCACCGCCGCCGGCGACGAACCAGGATGGTCGATCAGAGCATCACCAGCCTACGTAGCTTGCTGCGGCGCTTTACTTAGCAACTATACGTTAACTGGGTACGACGCATCAGCTCATCTAAGTGAAGAGACTCGCAATGCCTCCTGGAGTGCCCCCATCGGCGTGATATCATCCGTCTTCTTCTCCTCACTTTTTGGATTTTTCATCATCATGTCCTTCCTCTTCTCCATCCAAGACTTTGACCGCACCCTCAACAGTGCCTATGGGAACCCCGTCCTTCAGGTCTTCGTGGATGTGTTTGGCCCCAACGGCGCCGTTGTGCTCTTCTGCCTCGTTATCATATGTGTCTGGCACTGCGGCCTTTTTAGCATGACGTCCAACAGCCGCATGATGTTCGCATTTGCACGTGACGGCGGTATCCCACGCTTCTTTGCACATGTGGATGGCAAATTCCAGTCCCCCATCCGCGCCGTCTGGCTTGCTGCCTTCCTCTCTTTCCTCCTTTCCCTCCCCTCGCTGGGGAGCTCCGTGGCCTTTGCGGCTGCAACATCAATCGCTACGATCGGGCTCTACATCTCCTACGGCATCCCAATATTAATCGGGCTCATCTATCCCAAGCACTTCAATACCAAAAAGGGGCCATTTGACCTGGGCCGCTTCTCACGGCCTGTGGCGCTTGTGGCATGCTGCTGGATCGGGTTTATTACTGTAGCGTTCTGTCTCCCCACCGCGACGCCGGTGGATTCGCAGAGTCTGAATTATACTGTTGTGGCAGTGGGGATTATTGCTGTTGGAGCGATGGGGACATGGGTTGTGACAGCGAGGAAGTGGTTTGTGGGGCCATTGAGAGAGATTGAGCTGGAGAGGGCGGGTGTGGATATTAGTGATCCGGCACAAGTGGAGAGGGCGGAAAAGGCGGGGGTTGTGGGTGTGAATGGGGAGGTGAAGGGGGTCGAGGATGTGAGTACTTGAGTGACTGATTATAGGGGTTAGATAGACCTAGATCAGTTGATACTGTAGCAATGCAATTAAATCTCACGTATATTGGGACAGCATTATTGCATTCCAGGATCTCTAAAGGAGATTAAGTGGAGTTAAGCAGTGCCACAACATGCTACAACGGATGAGCCGGTGAGTGTCATCCGCGCACTCTGGGAGGTAGTGATTACTGGCTTCTCAGTATGCTCCGAGGCCAGTTCGCAGCGACAGGGCGGATTGATAGTTGACTTCTAGTCAGCCAACATCAGCTTGAAATCTAAGGGGGGTTCTTGCTTCCTCCTTTCTCACCATCCCTTTTTTTTTTCTCACCGCCGCGCGCCTTTCTCAATGTCTCTTCCCTTTCTTACTAGTCCTCCTTTCTTGTCGCCCCTGCTCTTTTATTTTAAAGTCTCATCTGATTTAAAAGCGGCTGCTATCACATTCAACGGTATTAACCCACCGGTATTACAGCAGCAACGAAGTGATGGTCGTCCTTGTTGCTACTTTTCTCTTGCATTCTAGGCATTACATCGGTCATCGTCACATCCGCCCAACGGCTTACTCTGCCATCGACAGTGGATACTCTCGCACGCTCCCTTCCGACGATCCAACAGGGCACTCAATCGCATGAACAGTTTCCCGACAGGCAGTCTGCAGGTTAGGCGGCGCCAGGCACCGGGGATCCTACTGTCGTCAGTCCAGAGAGCCAGATGGAAACAGGGACGGGGACTGGAATAGATAGTTTTCACAGGTGGGGAGAGCGGGTAGATAGAAAAGCTGCGATATCACCCATACCATTTCTAACCCTCCCCTCCACTTCTTACAACTCAATATTAAAGGGAAGGAGAGGTCACACTTCAGAAACTCCTACAGACAATGGACACCAAAAGATGGCACCAATGTCTGGTAGAGACCTGGAATGTGGCTAGGGCACGTTTGACCCAGCTGCGTTTTCATATAGATCAATGTTCTCTTTCTCTCAGCTCCTGTCCTTTCTCGCCACTTCTCCCACTTCTCACCATCTCTCCCCTTTCTTGCTATCCCCCATTTCTTACCATCTTCGTCGACGAAAAAGTAAGGGCCGTCACAAAACCCAAGGTAAAGGCGCTCCGAACTTGAATAGCCGACAGAGAAACGCCCTAAGCACTGTTTTGAGTTCAGAGTGTCTCCAACTTGGGAACTGATGATAGCTCTCGTTGGTGAGTCCAAGATGTGCAATCTCGGACGATCTTGTATTGGTATTTTCGCGAACCTCAACTCACCGAAGACCATTTAAACCTTGCAAACGCGGCGGATGAAGAATGCTGTGCTGTATAAGGGAAGGAGATTGCCTGGACTGAATACTCCATCCTCATTGCCTCATTGCCACGGATGGAAGCGATTAAGGAATGGTCTTGCCAGGTTAGTTACTATGATGCGCCATACCCGACTTAACCTCGTCATATGCTTCACCACCAACCTTATGATTTCACTCACAAGCAGTTGGAACTAAAGATTTAATCCTCACAACACGCTCCATAGAGCGTGTTATCCGCATTGCCCAATCTATAGAAGTATACATATTACTTACTAGATCCATTTTGTCTCCAGTTCGCAGTGACAGGGCGGATTAATAGTTGACTTCTGGTTGGCCAGCATCAGCTCGAAAACCAAAGGTGGGCGGCCGAGATAATCGATGCCATCGACGCTGTTGAGATTCGTCAAACTTTCTTGCTGGCTAGGGATGGAATAGATTCGGGAGCTGGCCATCGTACTTGCTTCCCCCTTTCTCGCCGCCCTTCCCATTTCTCGCCGCCCCTCCCATTTCTCGCCGCCCATTTCTAACCGCCGACCGCTTGTCTCACAGTGCCTCCCGATCCGCACCACCCTTCTATTTTCTCACCACCCATCTCTCTTCTTACTACCTACGCACCTACGCCCTTGGACGAAAAAGCAAAGTCCATTCAAAATCCCGAGATAAAACCAGATGGAGCCGGAACAATCATGAACGAGACAGTTTGAGGTCACATCCCGTAGTATGGTATGATCATTGTGAACAATACTATTGGCGTTATAACGGGTACTTATACCCCGTAGATCGATAGGGGTGATAGGTGAAATCCCTCCCCGGGCTTCGACACTGGACAAATAGCACGTACGTACTAATTTCTCGGTGCATCAGTCGCCGAGGGGGGCATACCCCCCATACCCCCCATACACCCGCGTCAACAGCACCGAGATGATTTATTTTCTCACACCTCGCAACTCTCACACCTTCCACACCTCTCACACACACAAGCAATTCAAAGCCAAAGATTCCATCCTCATCTGTGTTTGGATTGGAAACTACTACTATAGGTGAAATTCACCCACCACCCCCTTGAACACACACATCTAGCTAAACCGACTCAGCAGGAAATCAACAAATTAAAAAATCGAAAAACCGAAATGTAGCAAAAAAGAAAACACACGTCTCCCTCAGAGGAAAGGCATCGCCCCGTCTCCGTCCGCTCCATCCGCTCCGCAACTCATTGGCCGCGAAAAATACAGAAATGTGGTATCAACTCTCTCATTTCGTTCCCTTGTTCCCCCTCCCATTCCATTCCATTCCCAGTTTTCCCCGCCGCCGAATGCATATTTCCCGCTCTTTACCAACAAATTCACTGCTGGCTGTTTCTTTGTTCCTCGGTCGTTTCATCAACAAAACAACGTCAACAATGACAACACGAGGAAAACAACCAAACTCAACGACCTCGAAGCACGTCATCCACAGAAGAAAGAGAAAAACACAGCCTCAAACAAGCACACATCTACAACTTGTTCCCCCTGCCAGCGGCGGGAGCAGGGTCGTACACCTGCGCCTTAATCCACGCCGTCAACGCGACATCTCCCCACTCCTCCCACTCGAGCCACGTCTCCTCGGGCAACTCACTCACGCCATCACGACGCGCACACTTCATGACCTCTCTCGCCACGACAGCGGACGCGTCACGCACACGGCTGATATGCGGGTAGATGAGACCCTTTGCGATCTCCTCGCTGTTGAGGCAGCCCGAGAGCGCAGCAGCGGAAGTATACACCATGTCGTCGGTGACACGCGAGACCTTACCCAAGATGGCGCCGAGGCCGAGTCCGGGGAAGATGTACACGTTGTTACCCTGGTTAGGGTAGTGGGTGGTGGTGACGTCTCCGATCTTGGTCTCGAAGGCGGAGAAGGGCGAGCCGGACGCGAACAGGGCGGTGCCGTCGGTCCAGGTGATGGCCTGCTCGAAGGTGCACTCGGCCTTTGTGAGGGGGTTGGAGAGGGGGAAGAGGATGGGGCGGCGACCGGCGCCGGAGGCGTCAACGGAGGCCTTGAGGGCGCGTACGACGGACTCGGTGAAGACACCGTGGGTGGCGGTGAGGCCGACGAGGGCGGTGGGCTTGACGTACTCGATGACTTCCTCGAGGGTCTTGAACTGGTGGCCGGCGTTGTCGTGGCGGGCGAAGAACTTCTTGTGCTCGGCGAGGCGGTCGCCACGGTCCTTGGTCACGAGGCCCTTGGTGTCGACGAGGTAGAACTTGTCCTTGGCTTCGGCCTCGGTCAGGCCGCGGCGGGTGTAGTACTCGAGGAGCTGCTTGGCGACACCGACACCGGCGCTGCCGGCGCCCATGAAGACGAGCTTCTGGTCCTCGATGGGGACATTGGAGAGGTTTACGGCACCGATGTAGCTGGGTCTGGTTAGCATGTGATTGATCGATGGATCAGGGAAGAATTGCATACCCAGCAAGGATGACGGCTCCAGTACCCTGGATGTCATCGTTGAAGACCTTCTTGTGCTTATACCTCTCGAGGTAGGCAAAGGCCTTCTCGGTCTCGAAGTCCTCGAATTGGACGACCATATCCGGGTACACATCGGTCACGGCCTCCATGAACTCATCCATGAACTCACGTGCCTCGTGGACGGACACGCGCTTCTGGCGGAGGCCAAGATATAGCGGGTCGCGGAGGTTCTGCTCATTGTTGGTGCCATAGTCGAGGACGATTGGCAGTGTCTTCTCCGGGTGGATACCGGCCGCGGCAGTGTACAGGGCGAGCTTTCCGATCTGAGACTTGGCTTAGTACGAGGCGTCGTTGAGAGTGGGGATTAATTAAGTGAGGGGAAGATGGGGGGGAAATACCGGAATGCCAACGCCGTTTACGCCGAGGTCGCCAAGGCCGAGGATGCGAGAACCATCGGTCACCACGCAAATCGAGGGATTGGGATACGGCCAATTCTTGAGGATTGT
This sequence comes from Pseudogymnoascus sp. BL308, assembly GCA_001630595.1. Taxonomy (NCBI): domain Eukaryota; kingdom Fungi; phylum Ascomycota; class Leotiomycetes; order Thelebolales; family Thelebolaceae; genus Pseudogymnoascus; species Pseudogymnoascus sp. BL308. Next base: position 10,961 of record LMYD01000540.1, on the reverse strand, counting down.
ACGGATGGAATTCCTCTGCTTGATGGAGATGTACAGGGCCTCGGGTCTGGTGTACAGAGTCGAGTATTGGAGGCACACGTCGCCGATGGTGGGTGTGTAGACGAGGGGCATGAGCTGCTCAACGTTGTCGATGAGAACGCGGTAGAAGAGGTCGATATTACTCGACTTGAGGGACGAGAGGTAGAGGTATTTGTCGATGGGTGTTGATCTCGAGTTGATCATCTTCATGGCACGCAGCACCTGGGTGTCCATATTCTCCATGACGTGGGGGATGAGACCGGTGAGGTTCTTTGTCACACGCTCTTCGGGAGTAAACGACGTGCCTATGAGAAAAGAGTCAATTGCTGTCATACGAGCATACACTGGGTACTTCGGGGTAATCTGGGGTGATCCGGGGTATTCTGGGGTGATCTAGGGATTTTTTTGGAGGAGACCTACTCTTGTTCCACGCTGGCTCGCGGAGAACCTGATATCCCTTCGCCATATCTTTGGGAGTATATTCTGTGGTAGCGGGTTGGGTGACGGCAGCAGGATACGCTTTTGTTGAGTAGCCAGCGAGGTGATCTAAAGATGCCAGCTTCATTTGTGCGTCAATGGCTGCAGTGTCGACGAAGGAGAGGGGACTGGAGGAGTGTCTGTCGGAGAGTGAGACTCGTTTCCTGGATGCGATGAGGGATGCAGCGCTAGAGACGGAGGAGGGTGGTGATATAGAGCGGGTTGAAGAAGTCGGGGTTGGAACGGCCGAGGATGAAGAGGAATGGGAGAAAGGAGGAGGAGAAGAGGCCATTGAAGAACGAGAAGAGTGTGAGTAATGGCGTGGGCGAGTGGGAGAGGAAGAGTGAGAAGTATTAGTGTGGTGAGTGGAGGCGGTTGATGATCGTGATGACATGTATGCGTGGCGGGAGTGGAGGCAGTTGCTGGAGTGATTATAGTGGTTATAGTGTCTGTAATGGTGGTAACGGCAATGGTAGTAGTTTGTAGTAGTGACTGCAGTGGCTTGAGTGGTGACTTGCGGGTGCGGGTGCGGATGCGGAGGAAGGCGGCGAGATAGTTTGGGTCTGGTCAATGAGCTTGGAAGAGCAAGAACGGCGGACCGAGGCGGGCTGCATATAACAGAATTGGGTGAGGCTCGGGATATCACGGAGAGAGAGGAAATCATAGCTGGCGCCCAACGCACAGGCAGGAGGAGGGGGGAGAGGGGGGGAAAGGGGGCAAAGACGGGGGGACAGGAGGGAATAGTCCTTGTCTGGGGGCAAAAATTGACAAATTGGGGTCAATTTGGAGCAATTGGGGTAAGAGCCCAGAGAGACAAGACCCGGCCGAGACGAGACGAAGGAGACGATCCTCCACAGTGTGAGAAAAGGTGAGAAAAGCGTGAAAGGGCGTGCGTGGTTTCTTTCGTTTCGGACCTTCTATGGGCAGTGTCTATGCCTGTGAGAGCCTGTGAGAGGCCGGCGAGAGGGCTGTGAGAGCTTGTGAAATGCTTGTTCGGGTCGGGTCGGGGCGCTGGAAATTGTTTGATGCCCAGTTTCGGATTCAGCGTGTCGAGAGTGCTCCGTAGGGAATAGTAGGAGTGTTGGGACGAGTAGTAGTGAGTTTTAGTGATTGAGGAGGGATGTCACGGTTGCAAGACATACGAGTACTGGAGTAAGACGAGTCCTATAGTATGAAAAGAAGAAAATATCAGAGAGGCAATAATCTCAATAAATCTCTCACACACAGACGGCAACTTACATAGCACCAGTCCTGGCGCAGGGAGTCACAGACAGCAGAGCAGAAGAGTCACAAATGGAGCGCACAAAGCACAAAAACACAAACGCCCGCCTTTCTCAACGGTGAGCGTCGTCGGTGAGGAGGAGTCATCCCCATCTTGATCTCCATACTGGCCGTGATCGGGGAAAGTCGTTCTCGTAGAGTACTGTACCATACTACAAAGTATGGTAAGGTACAAGTTAGCTGCAGCCTTTCCCCAACTTTTTTGTTTGCCCTTGCGAAGTGAACTGTGACGGGAGAGGTACCTTACGCTGCATGTGCATGACAAAGTACCTGCCGAGGGGTGTTGCCGCAGAAATTGCGTGGTGGAACACCCCGGGCGGTACCTCTATCGGGACCACTTGGCTTGGGTGCGACAGATGAGTAGCAAAGTACCGAACCCATTGTTGGGAGATGGCGTGTAAGAATAGGTAAGAATAGGTAAGAATAGGTGTGGGAGAGACCAGACGCTCGGGAAGAGTTGAGGACACTGGTACGCGCATCATCGGACGGGGGTACTTGAAACTCGCCGGCATTGTGCCCTTTGTCGCTCTTGTCGCCGCATAAACCCATGTACCCTATATGCCAATGCGATGTACTCCTGTCCTTCAGGAGCCGGGGAGCGAGAACCGGGGAGAGGTAGGGGGGTGGGGGGGGGGGGGGTAGGAGGAGGAAAGGGTGAAAGTAATCAAGTGGAGATTAATTGGGTGGGGATAACTTCCATACGCTATAAGCTACTAACTCAAGCCAGTCTACTCTACAAAATCCCTGCATCCCTGTTCTTTCCTCCTCATCCCCCCCCGAATCCCTCCCCATTTGTCATTTGTCCTCATATTGTCCCCAATCGTCTCTCTCCTTTCCCCCAACAAATGCAGTGCGAGACCTCTCCGAGACCTATAACGTAAATATCACAAAATCGTCAATCTCGCAAAAATCTCTCAAAAATCTCGCAAACATCTCACCCATCGGGGAATTCACCGCGTGCCAGCCAAGCCTGGACTGTCTTCACATCGTACGAGCATTCGTAGTCCATTCGTAGCACTGTAACTCCCCCCTCCCCCCCATGCCGCATCTCCCCTTCTCCACTTTCGCGTTCTTCCCTCCACCTTCCAGCCTCACGCCATTCTCGTGCCCGTCCCATTTCGGCCATTCTCGTCCTCCCCGACATCCACAACCTCAACCCACCTGAGACCCCAAGAACAACCAAGCCTTTTCGCGCCCTCAACCCATTCCCACTCCCACACATCCTCCTCATGGCCATGAAACGTTTCTCTCCTGCCCGTCACACCATGCCCGCCAGTGACAACCTCATCTCCCTCCCCCATCACCACAAAAAGCAAAAACCCAATGCCCTTCTCACCCCAAATCCCACCCGCGGCGATCCCCGACCCGATCGCCCGCCCCATCATCCCATCCCCACCCACCACGACCAGACAGGGGTGCTGAAACGCCTCGCTCCGGCATCTCATCCCCCCAACCCCCCAGTCTAGCGGTGACATGTCCGCCGAAGTCCGACTTCTCCCGGCCCTGTAACCCACCGTTACGAGGCACAACAAGCCCTATGGTCTGGACGCCTGGAGCGTGCGAGTACGATGGTGCGGTATTAGCAATCCCCCGTCTCTGACTGATGGTCTCGGTCAGAGTCCGTTACTGTACGCGCGCTCGGCGCCGCTGGCGCTGTGACGAAGCTGCTGTCTCATCTCAATATGCCCCTAGCCGTGCCACAAGGAGCGCAGCGCTCCGATATGAACACTTCGGCGAGAAGTGCGCCAGAATCAACGGGGAGAGGGAGAACAAAACGCCGACCAACGACGACCCGGCAGCCTCCGACTCCTTCAGCCTTGTTGCACGAGGCCAGCACAAGGCCAGCACTTCGCGCGCGCAAGCGGATGTCCGCCTCCATACTGTATCCCCCGACCCAATATCAACCTCAGGGATGCCAACCTGCTGTCCAGTTCGTCTAGGCCAACCGCTCGCTCCCCTTCCCAGAATGCGGAGAGAATAGAGTACTCTATAGTTCTTCCCCACCCTCCCCCACAAGCACACGCCGACCTCGCACGCCCTCCCGCGAAGCTGGGGTCCCGTCATGAGAAAGCGCGTCGTCGGCCTCACATGTGCATTCACGTCCCGGTATCGCCCATGTTCACATTCCCATCATTCACCCCGCTGCCCGCTGCCCGTGCCTCAAGAGTTACCCCTCGGTTCGTTTTCCCCTCAATGACGTGTGATATAGAGTTTGTTCGGGGGAAATAGGGGAGTTGTCATGCATGTAGCCGCCTTGCTCTCCTGGCAGCTGTTGCCAAGGACCACCGCGTGTCGGGGAAAGACGTAGCTGTAGCTCATACGCGGTTGCACGTGTTAATGAACGTAAATCCTATGAGGGAAAGTGCGAATGTTAAGATCTGGATGAGGAAGGGAGGGGCGATGGGGTTTGTAAAGTGAACTAGTGGACTGGCTATCAATTCAAGTCGCCCGTTTGGCTTAGTGGTACAGCGTCTCACTCGTAAACCGAATGTGTCCGATATGAGAAGATCCTCGGTTCGATTCCGAGAATGGGCATCTTTTTTGTCATTTTTTTGCACTTTTGCTAGATTGTTTTTTGGCGTACGATACAGAGAAAGAGTGAGAGGGTAGATTGGCAACCTGTTGATGGGATAGGAAGGTGCGTTGGAGGGAAGGCGCGATTGTCTCGTGTGGAGGGTGACGCACGTGACAATCTACATTTTATCACTTCAAATCATCAACCCCCATCCCCAAATTCCCCTCTGGGAGTTTATTTACTATATAAATCTCAAACATAGGCTACTTCTACGGTCAAATCGGACGAACCATGAAGTAAACAAAGGATAGGAACAATCGTTATGTCCGTCTTTTCGCAGCGCTTGTTCACTGCCCGAACGCTTGGATGCTTGTGTTGTTTTTTGAGAGAGGGGAAGAAAGAGAGAGAGAGCGACGACGACGACGACGACGACGACGACGACGGGGGGTGCGACGGTGACGAGAATACAACGGTGGCAAGAACACTGCGACGGCACTGACCGTGACGACGGTCCATATGTCAGGTTAGACGAAGATTCAGTAAGTGGGAATGGTGCGCTTTCTCGTGAGACCAAGGCTCTCTGAAGGCGGCGGCCAGGTGTTGTTGTTCGAATGCCAGAGACGTATTTGCTCGCGATGGTGGTGACTTTTATCACATTGGCTGTCTGCGATTTTTAGGGCTTCGATAATTTGGCTACATGTACATTGAGTGGCTCGGTTCGAGTGAGATGGTATAATGGAGTTGAAAGAGCGACGGCCAGGGCGCGGATCCTTAAACAGGAGGGGACGAGTTTACTGTCCCACAAGCTCCACCTGTAAGTGCTTCAACGTCTCACGAGGAACTGCTTGATATAAACTCCCTCTTCTTGCAGATAGACATTCTCCATCAGTGCCAAGACGTACGTATATGGTATGAGTCCTCCAGGTTGAGCTATTTATTTCCTATCTACCTACAATGGTCTCCGTCTAGTGACTAAACTGTTGCACTGAAATTATGTGGTTGGCAGATGCTGGAAATTTGAGGGTCTTTTATTATTTATCTCGGAATATTTATTATAATACGCCTGACCTTTTTTTGGAGATCCAACGGCCAACCCATTTATTGTTAGATGGAAGTGTCTTATTGCCGTCTCATTATGGATAGCTCCTTGATCAAGTAATAGCTGCCAAACATCTCTTTTAAAACCCAATTCAAAATTGTGTCATTCGTGCTCCATCTGGGCTTGAACCCACCTATCCCTTCTCCGATTCCTGAGGCATACCCTTTGTTTGGGAATGAGTTGGGTTTTATATATGCATCATTAAGAAACTGGCTGTTCTATGTCGAGGCATCTGCAAACCCGAGTAGCAATAGTTTGGAAAGTGGGCTCACAGAATCTACATATCACACAGGACAGACAAGGGAAATTTTCATAGTTCATAGTTCATAATCGTTGGATAGCAAATTGCTCAAGAACGCCTCATTGTTGTGGTATACCTATGAAGCACTAAAGAGAAAAAAAAACAGAGCACAGAAGTCTCAAGACAGCCGTACAGAAATTTACTCTCTGAGCTCGGCGATCTTGGCCTTGACGCGCTCGATCTTCTCCTCCTTGGTGAGCTTGCGGCCCCTGAACTTGAGGGACTCCTTCTTGTACTCCTCCTTGTCCTTCTTCTCGGCACCCTCAACCTTCTTGAATGGGTCCTCACGGATCTGCTTGTGGATGTCCTGGTAGAGCTCCTCAAGTCCGTCGGCCTCTATCTCATCATCAATGTAACCCTGGAACTGGGACTTGTAGCGCTCCTCATCGTCATCGGCGAGGGTCTCCATGTACTCAGCGACGTGTCCACCGAAGATGTACTTGCGGAGGGTCTCGGCGTCGAGCTCCTTGGACTCCATGTCGAAACCGGGGAAGCGGTTCTCGGAGTGGGGCACGAGGATACCTCCGTCGGAGGCACCCTTCATGGCACCGAAGATGCGGGCACCGGTGGAGGTGCGGGCAAGACCAACATCGAGGAAGGCCTTGAATGGGCGGCGGGCGTCCTCATCCTCAGCGGCCTCGGTGAGGGTGAACTCTCCGTCAGCCTCCTCAACACCCTGGAAGTCGGCGTCCATGCCGAGCTTCTTGAGGACACGGCGGGCGATCAGAAGACCAGTGCAGTAGGCGGCGGCCCAGTTGGTGAGACCGTGCTCAAGACCGTAAGCCTTCAGCTCGTGCGAGTAGGCGGAGCAGAAGACCTTGTCTCCGGAGATCTCGGAGGTGACGATCTGCATCACGATGTCGCGGTTGGTGAAGCGAACCACAAGGCGGTATTTAGGCGCATTGTACTTGTTCTTGGCCTGGGTGATGAGGCGCTTGCGAGCGTAGTAATCGGTCTTTCCGGAACGACGGCGCTTGTACTTAGTCTGGAAGCGACTATTTTAAAGTCAGCAATGCGATTGTTTGAAACTGAGGGGAGAGATGATGCTTACCTGTAGTACGCGGAGTTCTTAACCAGCTTGGTGAAAGGCTGTAAAGAAAACCAGAGTCAGCAATTTGCGCTTCAGATCTCATCCGAAGCATCTTGCATGGACCCATTCAACGCAGATCCTCGAGATCCACGGAATTCTCGTTCAAGCATGCTATGCTGAACGGTGTCGATGAACTTACCATCTTGATAGATTGGCCGCACAATTGCTGGAATGTTGTGTCGAAGGGGCGTTGTCAAGAGAAGAACTCTGAACGTGGGGTGAGGTGTGTAAGTTGTGCGCGAACTTTTCGCTTATTTAGGGTGGGTATTCAATGCATCTCGAGTTTTTATTTTTGGTCGGCGACGATAAAAGCCTTAAATTTGGGGCTCCATTAAATTCCCAGAGCATGTTACACAGCCTTACATTTATGGCTCCAATAAAATTCCCTCCATGGGCCACGGCCTAAAACGTAGGGCTCCAATGGTTTGGTTTTCTGGGTACAGTAAGACCCGCGGGGAAAAGGTTCAGCCATCGTACCGAGCCTCGGCATCTAATTGTTCCTCGATTGGCGACCTTGCTGGCTAAGGTTTTTGAAAACCGTCGCGATGCGTATTTCCAAATAGATATTCTAGCTATGTCAGAAGAAGCACATCATTTAGTAGAGCTTGCCTTAGGCACCGTGGAAGCACTCATGTCCCCAAAGAAACAGCCGAAGGTTATCTTGTTCGACATCGGAGGCGTCTGTGTAAGTTCTCCTGTCATACCCTGCCCCGCTTGCCAAGTCCCAGTCTCTCAGGCATATCGGTTTCTGAATGTCCAACTTGGGCATATACTGGAAGAGAGATACGGTTCAGTGATCGTTGCATCTCTCCGGCTCAAAACAGATACTGGACGTGCTCAATCACTGAACAGAACTAACATTCCCAGGTCGTTTCTCCGTTCCAAGAAATCTTAAATTATGAATTAAGGAACGGCATCCCCCCAGGATGGGTGAACCACTCGCTCTCAAAGACCGCTCCTAATGGAGCATGGCACAAGCTAGAGCGGGGAGAAATCAAATGCGACGAAGACTTCTTCGCGGGCTTTAACCATGACCTACGCGATCCACTGCGCTGGAAGGCCTTCTACACGCAGGCCATGCAGAAGCAAGGCGTCACAGTCACCGCCATTCCTCCATTACCTCAGGTCGATGGAGAGTGGCTCTTTTGGGAGATGATGCGCATCTCCAGAGCGCCAGACCCATGGATGTGGCCAGCATTGCAGAAGCTGAAAGCCAGCGGCAAATATATCATTGCCGCCCTGAGCAACACCATGATCTTCCCCGAAGGGCACGAGTTCAACGATGCAAATGAGGTCCGCGGCATCTTTGATATTTTTATCTCGTCGGCACATGTCGGGCTTCGCAAACCGGACCCAGCGATTTATAACATGGCCCTTAGTACCGTCAATGAGTACGCCCTTAAGAACGCGTCGAAGGGCAAGGGGCTTGGCTGGGAAAATGGGGTCAAAGCGGAAGACATCGTGTTCTTGGATGACATTGGAGAGAACCTCAAGGCGGCGAAGAAGGTCGGGTTTGGGACTATCAAGGTGCAGCTAGGGCAGGCGTATGATGCTGTTGCTGAGCTGGAGAAAGTGACTGGGCTTGATCTGGCAGGAGACCATCCAAAGGTATCAAGTGCGCCGAAGATGTCAAAGGCAAAGCTATAGATAGAATACCCTCAGTTTATAAACAATCCAGAACTCATACCTAGCCCTTGCCACGTTAGAAAAACTATGAACTGATCGCTCTTTCCTCGATAGCCATGTCTCCGCTGTGGGTCGCACCTGCCATGTTGAACTATTGTAAATTGGCTGTTCCTTCCTCAGTAACCACACCTTCGTCGTGGGCTGCACCTGCCACATTAGAAATATTATGAACTGATTATTCCTTCCTCAATAACCACGACTTTGCTATCACCTGCACCTGCCATGTTGAAATATTATGAACTCTTCGTTCCTTAGTAGTCATGCCTTCGCCCATCAGTTCCACCTCCCAAATCAATCGCAAGGATGTATGAGGCTTCGTCCTTTTTCTGTAATAGGATATAGCACACGGCATGGATTCTCGAGTATCATATTTTCCTCAAGATTCAGAATCTTTAATCTATTAAATGATATCCATGCCACTCCCCTCCTTACTGAGCAAAAAGGGGCACACGTGACAACAAATGCCATGACCAAAAGTCTCCGTCGACACAAAATCCAATATTGGTTGCCACGGCATCATTTTGTATATTATTCAGGCATATATGATAATTATTGATTTTTGGTTTGGCCCCACAACGCGTGGGTGGCCCCCACAGGCCCAGGCAGCCTTGGTGGATGAAAGAACTTAGAGTGCTACACCGAAGCAGATTCTCCACGGAATGCACATAGAATACTAGCAACCGGGTGGGAAAGTAGCTGTAGACAAATTCACTCAGTAAAATTCATTTCTGCCAGCCTCGGGCTAGACTAGCTTGCCTTTGCTGTTTCTACTCAACTTCACCTTCACACTGTCCATTGCCTTCATCTGCAAACTATTCCACATCCCACAGCTTCGCATTACATTATTAGAATCATTAATTTCAATATACCTTATTTGTATTATCATTCTTATAAGCAAAGATGGACTCTACAAACAGAAGTCTTCTTATTACATGCATAAAGTGCGGGAGTCCCTCCTGGGCTGTACTTGACACCCACGGGGAATACGCAGACATTCTGGGGGACATGTTGGAGACTTTAGCGGCGACACTCCCAGAGTGGAAGGCAACTGAGGTGTCTTATTTGACCTTTGATGCAGTGAAGGGGAAGCTCCCGGGGTGGGGATCCATCGATGGGTATAATGCAGTGTTTATTACTGGATCAAGTAAGAACCAGCTGTTCTATGCCGTTGCAATCCTCAAGGCTAACAAAGGTTTCCATAGGTTATTCAGCTTTTGACAGCCAGCCGTGGATCCGAATGCTCAGGAGCTTTATCCAGGGTATATATTCACTGCTTTCAAATTCTTCAAAGAACTTTCTAACAAATAATGTAGCAATTTACAAAGATAAGCCGAGTATTCGGCTCTTTGGGAGCTGTTTCGGACACCAGATAATTTGTCAGACAATATTTATGGTAAGAGCCTCCTCGGAAACCCTTGCTATTACTCTATTACTTTCAGCTTCTAACACCTACAGCTACCCAAGAACGATTCTCCTCTCCAAACCAACCCCTCGTTACCTATTCCCCCGCCTCCTTGTACTGTAGTTTCCCGCAACCCAAAAGGGTGGGAGCTCGGCGTACAACCTATCAAGCTCTCGGAAGCGTTCGCAGCACGGTTCGGACCTGTAATATCCAACCCAAGCTGCGAGTCAACAATGAGGCTTCGCTTAATCCACCAAGACCACGTTGATCCAAAGTCTCTACCAGAGGGCTTCATCAACGTTGGAAGCAGTGAGCGCTGCAATATACAAGGCGTTTACAAGCGAGGACGGGTGTTAACCCTTCAAGGGCACCCCGAGTTCGATAACAATATGATGGTTGAGTTTGGGAAGCCACTCTTAGGCAAGGGGATAATGGACGAGGTCAAGACTGGTCCTGACGACTACGAGTATGGAGCGCGGGCAATCCTGGAGTTCCTCGTCGAGGAGGTGGATGAGAAGGTGACGGAAGAGGTGGTAGAGGGTAGGATGGTCAAGGAGGATATTATGGAAAGTCTTACTGTGTTGTTTAATAAGCTCACTGTCTGTGGGCACTCGCCAGCACAGAGAGTTGTGAGTGAGCGTTATTGTTAGGGTTAAGGGTGAGGGCTGTCAGCAGTGGGAGTTGTTGGCGACAAGAAGTGTAGTGACAAGAGCAGAGTTGTTGGCAGTGAAAGCTTACTGGCGGTGACAGCCTAGATGTGATTGGGAGTTTTCGGTGGGAGGGGAGTGGTGCTGTTTGTGATTAAGAGTTTACTGCGGGAGAAGTGGTGTTGTTTTCGAGATGGGACAGGTATACGCATGGTGGGTTTATGTTGTACGATAATTTCAAGCAAAAATGAAGCTTCTCATACTTTCTGGATGCGAGAAGAGTACAATACGTGCTGATGAAATGAAACTGCTCGTGAGAAATCTTAATAATAAAAAGTACAGTAACGTATTTCACGGGCGAAGCGATCACACGGGCGAAGCGATCACTAACAACACCAAAACGCGTCAACTTAACAAATGTAAACATGCCACAACCAACAAAAGC
>LMYD01000539.1:0-43215 GCA_001630595.1 Pseudogymnoascus sp. BL308 | reverse complement strand
CCCCCCCCTAGCCCTAGGCCCCTAGGGGCACGTTTTAATCCTAAAAAGTCACGTGATGAATTCTCTAATACCAAAGGTCTCTGATACCACCAGGTGTCCTGTTAGATACCCCGCCATCCCACTGACTGAACCTGTGCGTACTCCAATCCCTTCATCTCCATGACGCGTTCCAAACTGACTGTATAGTCCAATCCCGCCTTATCATTTCGAGCTTCATCCCATCTCCGCAACGCACCTATCTCGAACCTTGTCGAATCTCATCCCATCTCCAGACGCACCCATCTCGAACCTTGTCGTTGAATCTCATCATATCTCCGCAACGCGCACCTCTCCAGACGCACCCATCTTGAACCTTGTCGAATCTCATCCTATCTCTGCAACGCGCACCCATCTTATAATCTCCAGACGCACTATCCGAACGCACTATCCCAGCTATGCCATCAATCCGCGAAGACGAGGGACAGCGGTTCGCCGATCAACAAAATCGGGCTGATATTGTGGAGGCTCTCATCCTACCACGCCCGCATGCGCGTCTCGACGAGGAAATGATACAGGCGCGCCTAGTGAACGAAGCAACGACGCATACCTTTAAACGAATGGCACATCGCGTGCTGATGCAGATGGACTTTGACGTAATCAATGCCATTGCCCTCGGCACTCTCCCCCAGGAGATGCGTGGTGAGCTAGAGACATTATTTACAAACGACTACTTCAACCATGGGAACGACGTCCCTGCGGTTTACGTTAACTACGTTACCGACGAACACGGCATCCCGCCAACAAAGGTGGACGTTATCGAAATACTCTTAATTATGAGAGAGTACCTCCAAGAAGGGTCGGACGTCCTTATAGGACAGATTGATACACAGTTTAGCGGGAGCGGCGAAGCATGGCGGTATGCAAGTACATTTACATCCCAGCAAGCTCAACTCCGATTTATCGAAGGCATGGAGACGAGGCTCGGCCTCACTCGAGGCAGCGACACACAGGAATCCCTCCCCGACGCTGCCGGATCCAATACCGACGCCCCTGAACCCCTATCCAATACTGAATCTGGTGCCGATGCTCCTAATCCCCGATCCGACGCTGTCGCCTCCCCTCAAACTCCTGAGATAGTCGACGCGATGGATCTCCCGATCCCGTGTGGGATATCAGAGGTGGGCTTTAGCATTACACCATATAGGCGCATACGGCAGCACCAGAAACACGCGAGCAGCAACGACATTATGAACTTGTTCGAAGCAGCAGCCAAGTACCTGTTTGGCGACAGATACTCTATCGAAGGGTATGTCGTTGCCCGGATTGTAGACCCGACCCTCGTTAGCCTCTCAGAGGCCTTGATTTCCCGTCTCGCATGCTCCTACACCGATTTCGGTGGCGGCTTTAACGCGAAACTTGCTGGACTCAGTGTCCAGGGCCTTAACAACCTTCCTATTATCCAGGTGGATACGACGCTGACACGAGAAGCCTGGATTATGCTCGAGGCCAACGAGGACATGGTCAACGTGGAGGACGAGGGACGCCGACTGGAGGAGAGGAAGGAGTACTTCAAGGCCCGCATTACGGCAAGACACGACAAAATCAATGCCGCCACCGACGCATACATCGAGGCCGTTGAATACTACCAGTTCCAAGCCAACCGCCTTCGAACTATCCGGGCGCAGGTCAAGGAGCAACGAGAGAAGATGCGCGAGTTCGTGCGCAAAGCGGAGGCAGAGTACAACCCCAACTGGCTGCAGGAGATTAAAGACTTCTGCCGCATACCAGAGAGGGATGATGACGGACCAGCGAGCGGCGGACCAGCGGGCGAACCCGCGGGCGAACCGGTGGGCGAACTGGTGGACGAACTGGTGGACGAACTGGCAGGCGGCAACAAGGAGGGGATCGCGGACGAACCGGCGGGCGGCGACGCAGAGGAGGCTTGAGATCCCACAGCGGATCACGACAACACACGTATGTATTGCTCCTTGCTTCCCACCTCCTGTTTCCCATCTCTCTTACCAACGCGATGCGCATCGCTCTGCGCATCGCTCTTTGCTTGCTAACACTCGTTGCTCCATCACGCCAACACACTTGCTCACGGTATGTACTCCCTTTTTGTCCCATTACGTATTGCTCGTCACGTCTAAACCTGTAAAAAAAAAAAAATCAATTCTCTACCTGCTATGCCAAGCAATGTCGTCTGTGATGATCTCCCGCTCCCGCCGAGCCGCAATGCACGTCATGCAGGGTTCTACTCGAACGAGCGCTGAAGGTCTCGGAAAACGTCATCAAAGACCCGCTCAACCCGCATGTACACCACTCGGCATTCCACCTCGTCAACCTGCCTGCATGCAATCTCCATCCCCTTCCCAATCTCCCACGCTGCCTTTATCAAGTGACGGATTATGTCGCCCCCGCCAATCTCCCTCTCCCACGCGTCCATCTCCTCGACCGGTCTCTGAAGCCCACCGCGGATGTAAGAGAGCAGGGCCTGGGCGGACGTGATGGCACGCTGGCCGACTGCTTGTCGCTCGGTGCGCTCTAGCTCCCCCCCGGCCACCGCAAGGCTCCGCAGCGTGATCTGTAACGCGATCAATGACCGATAGATGAAGGTCTCTGGAAACTGGTGGTAACTCTCGTCGTCGATAAGCCTGTTGCCGCTTGCGCGTCCGTTCTGGGCTGCTTGATTGTTGCCGCTTGCGCCTCCGTTCCCCCCATTCCGAAATGGCTGATTGCTACTGCCCTGGCTGTCTGGCACCATGTCCACCGAGCCTTCTGATCCGATCTACTGCCTTGGCTGTCCTGGACTACCCCGTATACCCTGAAATCCCTCTGCACTGCACCGCTGCCGTTCTGTCCGTTCGCGTTCCGGTCGATGGCGCTCTGGCCGTTGGCGTTCTGGCTGATGGCGTTCATCTTTTACGCTTCGCTGTATTTCGGGGTTTGGATTTGAGTATTCGCGGCGTGTTTAGGCCTTGTCGAGACTGGACTTGGAATCCGCGAGTGCAGGTTGCTTCGTTTTTGGGCCTTGTCGAGACTGGACTTGGAATCCGCGAGTGCGGGTTGCTCGACAGCTGGTTGATACGAGTTTGGCAGAATACGCGATTTAAACTTGAAGTCCCATCACGTTTAGTCAAAAAATGCGCGTTGGGATGTAAACGTATTGGCATTGAATAAGGTAAGTAATATTATGTGCCTTTAGGAAAAAAAATCCCATGTTGCATCCTGGTATGCAATTGAAAAACAATCTCCCTTCGAAAAAATGATCCCCCTCCAACCCGATTATGCGCCGCCTTTAACCTATCCCCCAACCTATACCTTAAAAATATGAAGAAGAAAAAATATCGCCCACGTTGACTGTAGCCAGGCCCATCCCGTATAGAGGGCCTACTTAGTGCTCCGTCCCGCATCGTCCTCGTCCTCCCGCTTCCGTTTTCTAGCGTTCTCGTCCTTCTCCTCAATCTCCCTCTCCATCTTTAATCCATTTAAATCCTGTTCCGTCCTCCTAAAGATATCGTTGACCTGGTTATGGATAATTTCCAAGTCCGATAAGGACAGCTGTACGCCTCTTGCTGCGGGCACGATGTACGTGAGGCTGCGTCCAGCTACGTCAACCCAATCCATAATGTCTCCTCTGACTTTATCCTCCATTGTATATTTGGGTAAAAACTCGTTTGGCCATACGTAGCTAACATCAGCTAGAGCCTGCATACGTCCGGGGAGGGGAATTATAGCATTTCGATCTCCGTTGTCTTCGATCTTGCGTGATTGGGCGGCAGCCTCATCAAGTTGACTCTCCTCTTCACGCGCCTTGGCCTCTGCCTCGGCCTGTTCGCGATTCTTTCGGGCCTTTGCCTCCGCCTCCTTTCGACGCATCTCGGCTTCGGCTGCGCGCTGCGCGGCTTCTTCTTCTTCTCTCTCTCGCGCCACCTTGGCTTTGGTCTCAGCTTCTGCCTCCTCCTTTCGACGCGTCTCGGCTTCGGCTGCGCGCTGCGCGGCTTCTTCTTTAGCCTTGGCCGCTGCCGCTGCCGCTGCCGCCTCCCTCTTCTTTGCCCTCTGCTCCTTTAACTGCTTCATCCTGTCTTCGAGCGCCTTCGCCTCTCTTTCCTGCCTCTCGCGGAGTAGTCTGGCCTCCTCGTAAAGTGTCCTCTTATCTTCGTCGGATAGGTCTTCATCATCTGCGGCTGTGAAAAGCAGCTCGTGAGATCCCATCTGGTTAGGCGAATCGTTGGGTTGGGGCGTAGGGGGAGGTTCTTGGCCAGTAGCACGTTGGGGCGTAGGAGGTTGTGGACCAGTGGTAATGTCAGTCGTCGGCACAACGGCCGCCTGTGCCATAACACGATCGTCTGATTGTGCCTCTCCGTGAGGGGATTTGTCGTCAGGGGGACTGCTGATTGTTGGCGCGACAGGCGTTTGTGGCATGCTGCTACCTGATGGTATACCCATCTCGCGTTCATCTTCAAGATCGGATTCCAAGTCGAAGGCGTCTAAGAGGAATTTCCCCTTTATTTTCTTAGAAGTAGCAACGCCTTCATCTTCTTCGCTATCACTCTTCTCAAATCCGTTCGGCGGTAGCTTAGGGAGACGATCATCGGCCAGGAACGCGTTGGGGCCCGCCTTTGCGGCTGGCTTCTTTGCCGGTGCGTTCTTCTTCTTCCTCTCCGGCTTATCCTTCTTGCGAATGATGCCATTCTCATCCTCCGAGTCACTCACCTCATCGTAACCACCTGAATTACGAGCTGGTGCCGGAGAAACAATAGTCCCAGGGTACATCTTAGCCATATCCTTATTATGCCGTCTCTCGCAGGACAGGCGTCGGTATGCCAAGTCCCCTGTACTGTCGCGTTTCTTCGGCGGCGCATAAGATCGAAACCAACCCATCGCGTACCGCGAGGCTTCATTAACATCGTCCACTGATACACCGTAGACTAGGGAGTGCCACCATTTGGCGAAACCAGGTTGTTCCATGAAGTTACCTGTTGAAGTGAGGCCGGGTTTACAGGGCTGATCTTTTGGTAGAGACCCTCTCAAAACTATTTTGTCAATCTCAATTAGGTCGCCGGCCGCATCATAGAGCGTGGCGCCATAACTTGTCTCCTGTCGATCCTTCTTAGACTTCCCTTCGCCAGGGCTAGCCTTTATTTGGAACCGACCGGTTCGGACGAACCCCTTGTACGCTCCCAGCTGTTTTGGCGGAATGTGAAAGTCATGGTCCTCCGGCAAAGCAGACCACAATTTCATCAATATCATTATCGCGTGGGATAGTGGTTGTCCGATTGGGATTATAGAGGGTCGAATCGGGCCAGACCCTAAAACAGGATCCCATACTGCTTTGCCAGTTGGGTCCAGTGGGAACCCGGCTGGGGTCTCGGAGTAGTATGAAGGGCGGTACGGCGTCAATGGCGATATTTGAGGGACGAGTCCCCCCGGAAACGGAACAGCTTTGGCTGTCTTAGGGCCCTTCATGGTTGTGAAGGGCATTGTATATCACCCAAATTGGGCAATTGGGTGATGTATCGAGAGGGGATGCACCAGCGCGAAAACGTAATGGCTGTGACGGGGAACTGCGACGAGATCGGACAGAGACTGCCGCAGCACAAGACGGCGAGCTGCAACGGGGAACCGCAACGAGATTGGACTGAGATGGCTGTGGCGTAAGCCGAATGGGAAACGTTCGCGTGGGAAAAAGTGACCGGATGGAACAGAGACTGCTGCAGCACAAGACGGCAAGCTGCAACAGGGAACCGCAACAAGATCAGACCGAGATGGCTATAGCGTAAGCTGGATGGGAAACGTTCGCGTGGGAAACGTTCGCGTGGGAAACAGTGATGCTGGATGGAACAGAGATTTCCGCAGCACAAGACGGTAAGCTGTAATAGGGAACCGCGACGAGATGAGACTGAAATATTTGTGGTGCGAAGCTGCGAAGCCGAATGGGAAACGTTCGCGTTGGCAATAGTGATGCAGGATGGGAAAGAGATGCCTGCGGCGCAGGACTATGGGCTAAACGGGGAACGCTCGCACAGGATCCTCGATCTATACTCAAAGTTAGCTGACTTCAAACTCACTAAACTGCTATGCGCGCAAAGAAAAAATCCCAAGATCGAGGGCTGTGCGTGTGATTTCACTTGACTCGTAAGTGAATCCAAATGTTGGTATGTTAGAACTTACCAAAGGACAATCTCTCGCTGGTATTTGGCTGTGCGCAGGGCACAAATCCAGTAATCTGTTATCGCAAGTGATGTCAGAATGTGTTTGAGGGTTTAAAAGAAGTGAGGCTGTAACATACCTTGGTATTGTGCGAGTTTAAGGGTATATATGGTAAATCTATGCGTATAAGATCAGTAGTCGGACGCGGAAAGGCTTCAAGATAAACTCACAGCAGCGGGCAGCGCGTTCTGCCAAGGATATGTAAGAGAGAGGAAGGAAAGATGGAACGAATAATGTCAGAAGAGATATATATGTCGGATGGGGAGGAAAGGTGTAGCTAGCTGGCTGGCGTGTTGGGAAAGAAAGGATATAAGTCGGATGGGGAGGAAAGAAAGATGGAAGTCGGATGGGGAGGAAAGGTGTAGTTAGCTGGCTGGCGTGTTGGGAATTATATGGGCATCTCCCACATCTTCAAAAAAAAGGTTCCATTCTCCCAACTGTCTAGCGAAACTTGCCAAAAGCCAAACACGTTAAGCTAAACACGTTCATCTACGACTTCTCATCTCCATCCCCTACAGACACTGCGAATACCACTGATTCGACACCCGACACGTATACCCACTCGCGCAAACCGTCGGCCCTGTCCATCCCTGCCCGCCACACTGATCATAGTGAGCAGCTGTGCCGCCATTGCCTGTGCCAGGATTCGTTGGGGTCCCTCCCCCCGGATTGCCTGTCCCCGCGCCAGGATTGACGCCAGTCACAGGATTATCACCCGGCAGTTTATCGAGCCCTAGACAGTCAGCGCGAACAGACAAGAGAACAGCGCACTTACATCCGTCAACCTCCTCGTCGACAGTGCGGGACTTTGAGCAGGCGTTTCCCGCAGCAATCGGCTGCTCTGAGAGCGCAGCGCAAGGGCCGGGCTGGCAGTTGGTGTCCATGGCCTGTTGCAGCGACGTATCCTTCCAGCCAAAGACATAATCGCCATGCGTCCCGTAGCCGGTTGGGTCGCCATAACTCCAGACGAAAGGCTGGCTACCATCATCGGGCCAGAGAGATCTGTCGTTGTAGGGTGTTGTGTCCCAGACGACCTCGTAGAAGAGCTGTGGAAGTTTGACGGGATGGGACGCCGGGCAAGGGCCATTGCTCTCAAAGGTCCCGCTAGACGGGTAGGCGACGTGGGAAGTGTGGTCTGCGCTGTCAAGGTTGACCCCGTCCCAGCATCTAACCTGTTAGCTACAGCTAGCCTAGGATCGGGAAAACTCACGTTGGAAATCGAACATTGGACATTATGCCGGCAGGACACGGCTGCACCGGCATACTCGTCGTCTCACCAGTCCTCGTCGACGGGTCCTGCAGACATATAAACGTGAGTTGACGGTTCTTTGATGATTCAGCAGCGGTCCGGTACGTTGGACTGCCAACGACCATGCGGAATCCCTTCTTGAAGGCAGTGACCTTGCTCCCGTCATACGGCTGGGAGTAGTAGACGGTCATGCCGCCGTTGGCTGACTCAAATCCTTGATTGCCCTTCTGCTTAACACGAATGAAGCTTCCGTTCTTGGATTGGAAGTACAGTGTCGCAGTCCAGTAGTTGGAGAAGTCTTGTGTGAAAGTGCAGGTGGTGCAGGTAGATGCAGTCGGGAGATCTATCAACGGATCCATGGTGGCGTTCATGGCATCCTAGAAGGTAAGCAGTGAAAATCATCAGGATGAGGTACCCACCCCTCCGATAAACTAAACCCATTAGCATAATTCACAAAATAGACAGACAACTAACCTGATGAACGTGAGGCGACGGATTACTCCCCGGAAAGACCAGGCTACCAAAGTCAGTAGGAATCACACCTAAGGAAAATCTTCATACGGATCAAGACGCTCAGTCACGAGCTCCGAGCAGGAGAAACGAAGAATTGCATGGACGCTCGGCGCAAAGGCCGCGAGGAGGATTGCCCACTGCATCTTGAAGTCGATGAATATGGGACAAAATGTGAGAAGAAACATGAGGCCGGTCACCCTTATAAGCACCCTATTTGATAAGAAGCTTATTCCCACGTGTGATGCACAGTACCCGGGTTATAATCCCCGCATTAATTAGGAGTGCCGGAGAGTAAAGGCTAAATGGTTAATCGTTGGGAGACTTAAATGGAGATCTTATATCTCCCCGATTAGAAATGTGTTGGCGGATATAATGTCCTACAGATTAAAATCGAGTCACAGGATAGATATAGCTTCCCAAAGAAGCCGGTTTGATGTTAGGGAAGGGCTTGGTAAACTGCTTTCTATATATCGGCCTAAAGGAAGGCCATATTTGGCTTCATGTGCATAATTTGAGGGATAAAATCGATTACCAACCTAGTATTTCCCCAATCTTTTAGATTCGAGAGCCTGCCGAGTCAACTAGGGACGGGGAGCGCTCTGCAAAATAGCACCCTTCTAAGAGAGAGAGCTGCCAACTATGAAAATGGGACCAGCGAGGATGTTGCCAAGAAGTGATAACGCCATATCTTACCATCCAGCTATGTGGAGCCGAAGGTGCAGTACCGCTTTAGGTTTATTAAAACAGTAATCCCGGGATATGGCCGCACGGGACAGTGTTCCCCACAAACAAGGAAACATGCCAAGCTGTAACCTGCCATCCGGATAATGAGCGGGCAATAGTTCATGCAGAATGGGACGAACCACGTCTCTTTCTACTGAATTCGACAGCTCCGTGACACTTTCCCTACCTATTCTAGACCACCGTTACACATAGGCTAATAAATCTTCCCTATATGGAACTGACCAGGCTGAAGCCGGGCAGATGGCAAAGACATCATCTGACAATGCATCGCATGTCCGGTCCATATCGTTTCGTAGACAATGACGTGGATAATGCGGATGGGATGGCCTCTCTGTCTATAGTCGCTCACGCTGTGGTATGCCAGTCATGCTATGGAATGATCCGTAATCGCTCACGCCAGGAAATACGCTCGAGGTTGATGATGTCGTATAATACGCACTTTCGCATACGTAGTCGCTTGATGCGCGCTTACGCTGTGATAGCCTCGCTCACAGCGTACGATGCGCGCTTATGTTATACTCACGCTGTGTGGTGGCTCATAATCATCACCACATTGCCATATGCCATGTGCACTCCGCATGTTGTGGAGATTGCTCCACACAAAACCCACCATCGCCGCCTCGTCCCGCCATCTACCCGCCGCCATCGCCCCCATCCCTACCTGCCGCCTTCGTGAAACATCGAGAAATCAAACCCTAAATGGCTGATCAAAATCACGTGTGATTGAGAATCTTCAGCTTCTTGTTGAACGAGACGGTGCGAAGATCCTAGCAATCATGCTAGGTTTGGCCGTTTTACAATCCTAGCTAGCGCTCATGTCGTAACGAGTTGACCTCTCCGCTGCCGGAATCGCTGCCGGAATCAGCACCCTCAAACTTACACGATCAACCATAATGCCTTCACCAGTCGCTCAGAGCCCGCTCCAGGCGGGGGATGCTGAAGCCGTAGCGCATCAGGCAGAGACTACGATTGAAGTCGGCGACTCAGAGAATGATACTGGGTACGAAAGCGAGTCGGCGTCGAGTGCTTCAACGTCGGTATCGTCGAGCGTGCGGGATTACACGTTTGAAAATGGACGGCGGTATCACAAATACAGCGAGGGTAGATACCTGTTCCCCAACGATGAACCGGAACAGGAGCGCGAGGATATGAAGCATGCGATGGTTCTTAACCTCTGTGGCGGGCGATTGCATTATTCGCCGCTGGATAACCCGCAGAACGTTCTGGATATCGGGACTGGGACGGGGATATGGGCTATTGACTGTAAGTCGGCCGTAGACATCTCCTTCAAGGCTAATGTTTCTAGTTGGCGATGAATATCCAAGCGCATCAGTTGTGGGAGTGGACTTGAGCCCTATCCAACCATCTTGGGTTCCCCCAAACGTGAAGTTTATAGTAGATGATGCCGAGAGCCCTTGGATATACCCAGCCAAAAACTTCGACTTCATTCATCTACGCCATTTAGCATCCTCCCTCAAGGATACCCCAGCGTTGATATCCCAGGCAATGGCGTAAGTACTTCCCGCCACTAGGCGTCAATATCTAACATGGCCAGCAACCTAAAACCAGGCGGCTGGATCGAGATGCAAGAGCTGTATTTCGTTCTTTCTAGTGATGACAACAGTATCCCAGAAACCCATGCATTCTCAAAGTGGCTCACGTTCGTACGCCAAGGTCTCGAAGCCTTTGGCGTCGATCTTCTCAGCCCCGCGAAGAGCCAGGAGCGACTAAAGGACGCTGGGTTCGAGAATGTAACTGAGCGCATCTTTAAAGTGCCAATCGGTACGTGGCCAAAGAATCAGACACTAGCCAAGGTCGGCCTGTACGGCCAGGCAATGTGCGTGGATGGGCTGCAGGGGAACAGTATGAAGACCTTTACAAAAGGATTGGGGTGGACGGCAGAGGAGGTCGAGGTGTTTTTGGTCGACGTAAGGGACTCGCTCAAGGATCGCAAGGTGCATTCATATCTTACATTTCGTGTCTGCTACGGACAGAAGCCGGGGGGGTCGAGTTAGATTGCTCATAGTTTCCCAATATACCAATCGAACTGTTAACCACAAGCTAATCTCGGGCGCACCCATAACGCGGGGTTATGCTTACTAAGCTGCTAGCGGGGAAGTAATATTTGGACCCTTTGGTGGGGGTTGCCACCTCGAATCCAGAACACATCCTCGAATCCATACACTCCGTCCACACAAACAATCGACATCATGGCAACTCACGAGCAACTCCCATCTACCTCCTCCCGCCCCCCCCTAGACCCCACCATCACGGCGACCACAACCAACACGGTCAACATTGGCACCCGAAGGTCGAAGCTTGCACTCATCCAAGCCCAGATTGTGCACGATGCCCTCAAAGCCGCCTACCCCGAGACCGACTTCAAGATTCACGCCATGGCAACAATGGGTGACAAGAACCAAGTAACTCCGCTACACAGTTTTGGCGCGAAATCCCTCTGGACCTTTGAGCTTGAGCATGGCCTCCTCGACGGATCACTGGATCTCATCGTGCACAGCCTGAAAGACATGCCGACACAGCTTCCACCACAGTGCAGGATCGGTGCCATTACAAGCCGCGAAAATGCACGAGACGTTGTGGTCATGAAGCCGACCCTCCCATACAAAAGCATTGCCGAACTTCCTGCCGGGTCCGTCGTGGGGACGAGCAGCGTGAGGAGAAGCGCACAGATTGCGAGGAAATTCCCAAGCTTAAAATTCAAAGATGTGAGAGGGAATCTGGGGACGAGACTGGACAAGCTCGACGCCGAAGATGGCGAATACGCATGTTTGATTTTGGCAGCGGCAGGGTTGGAGCGGGTTGGTCTCGCCGATAGAATCACACAGCATCTCGATTCGAAGACCCCGGGAGGAGGAATACTTCATGCCGTCGGACAGGGTGCGCTGGGGATTGAGATCCGGAGTGACGACGAAAAGACTCAGTCGCTCCTCACGAAGTTAATAGATAATGATGCTCTGCTGGCATGCCTGGCTGAAAGAAGCCTGTTGAGAACCTTGGAGGGCGGTTGCAGTGTACCGATAGGTGTGGAGACGGAATGGATCGAGAAGGGCAAGCTGCTCATGAAGTCAATTGTTGTCAGCTTGGATGGTCAGGACGCCGTGGAAGCGGAGACGCTCGCCGAAGTCCTTTCGGAGAGGGAAGCCGAGGAGTTTGGCTTGGCTGTAGCTCAGGATCTGATTGCCAAGGGTGCGTCCAAGATTCTGCAGGCAATCAATCTCACCAAAGATGCGGTCGTGGATGGGCCGGCTGCCTAGATTGGTCATTTCGGTCGTAGCTACGAGGTATAGATGTTCAGAATAGAGCTTATGCTTCATGTCACACATGCTTCCAAATCAACCCAATTCTAAAGCCGAAAACTCTTTGTATTCTCGACAGTCCAACGGATATACACTAATCTACCCAACCCATGTACCTATTTATTCCGAAGCCGAAAACTCCTTGTATGCAGCCGCATCCATCAGCCCCTCCAGATCCTTAATTCCCTGCTCTCCAATCTCAACCTTTGCAATCCATCCGCCACCGGCGCCAGTGTCCTCTGGTGCGTTGTTGATGGTTCCTGGCTTCTCCTCCAAGATGTTGTTGACCTCTGTGATTGTGCAGGTGATGGGGGAGTTGATGTCCGAAGCAGACTTGACCGACTCGACGGCTCCGATGGTATCGCCGGCCTCAACCTCCATTGGGATAGTTGGGAGCTCAACGTAGACTACATCACCAAGGGCGTGCGCAGCGTAATCGGAGATTCCCAAGGTTCCAGTCTTTCCATCCTCCGACAGGTCAACCCATTCGTGCTCGGTGGTGAACTTCTTTGCTTGTCCTAAAATTGTGAGCTTCAATCGGCCGACCACAGGAACTCAACTAACCTGCGCTTCGTGCAGAGAATGAGCGGATCGCAAAGTTCTGGGTGCGAACTCCGGAGCTGGTGCGAGCAGCAAACCTGGAGGCCACTGGGCGGAGGGATCTCATGATAGAAGCCATTGTGAATGAGTATGAAAAACTGCAACGATGCGATGACGACGATGTGGCGGCAAAATGAGCGAACCGTCAAACAAGAAGTAGATGTCGATTGATCAGAGGGATATTTTATTGTATGCGGGGTTGTGTATATAAAGGGCGACTATTCCATGAAATATATCAATATCTCTCCGCCAATGTCGGAGTTCAGCCCCGACGGGGTCGGATTGGCGCGTCTAATTGGCTTTTGCCGACGCAAGTATGACGCGGGTTGGCCCTACACAACAACCCGATGGCTGATCGCCAAGTACCGAGGGGGAACACTTTAATAATATGCACGTGTGTCGCGTGTATCGCGTTTACCTTGCCAGCTGAACTTCCGCGTAACAGGAACAGGATTGGGCCAGGCGTTTGTACCGCGACTGTCAACAAAACGAGGCGCAACAACACTCAAATCACTCGTCACCCAACATCTCACCTCATCATCCTCATGGTCTCCGAATAGAGCCCCTAACACTTCGGTGATAACCCTAAGACCCTGTGGAACAACACCCAATCACTCTCCAACCACTCGCCCGTCAATCTGGATTCATCAACTCTCTCTGCTGGGTCGCCAGCTCAATATCACGACGCCGTTGACACAATGGGCCACGATCTCTACCAGACGGCTCGGGAGCCTCAACAACCCGAGCAGCAAGACGACTCCATGGGGGGTCTCGAGCAATCACAGACACCAACACCTCAGGCCTATGACGTTCGTCACCAACAATCCCAATCTGACCCTTCCGGCCACGAATTTCGACACCAACAATCCCAATCCGACCCTTCCGCATTCCAGTCATCTTACCAACCTCAACAACAGCCCTATGAACAGCAGATGAATGTCGACCCTGGCGAGCCTCGCTTCCCCGCTCCACAGGCCCCTGCAAACACCATCCCGCGTCCTACTTCGGGCCTCTCTGGCGGTGGGGACCGATATGGAAATGTGGGAACCACCTACCAGGAACAAAACTCTCGCGGTTCATCGACCGCTGCGACAGATACGGGCCGTAACAAGAACAGCGTGGTGATCAAGGTCGGCATGGTCGGGGATGCGCAGATTGGCAAGACCTCCCTCATGGTGAAGTATGTCGAAGGCTCCTGGGACGAGGACTACATTCAGACTCTGGGTGTGAACTTTATGGAGAAGACGATTTCAATCCGCAACACGGAGATTACATTCTCGATTTGGGATTTGGGAGGCCAGCGAGAGTTCGTAAACATGTTGCCCCTGGTATGCAACGACGCCGTGGCAATCCTGTTCATGTTCGACTTGACAAGGAAGAGCACTTTAAACAGCATCAAGGAGTGGTATCGTCAGGGTCGAGGCTTCAACAAGACGGCAATTCCGTTCTTGGTTGGGACAAAGTACGACCATTTCGTCAACTTCCCGAGAGAAGACCAAGAGGAGATCTCTAATCAGGTTTGTTTTCTCCGCTGCATGCATGCACCCTGTCTAACCGCAGACAGGCCCGTCGTTTTGCAAAAGCAATGCGCGCAAGTCTCATCTTCAGCAGCACAAGCCACAGCATCAATGTTCAAAAGGTAGGTCTAGGGGGAACTGGTCAACATTCAAAAAAGCTAATTGTTACAGATCTTCAAGATTGTTCTCTCCAAAGCATTTGACCTGAAGTGCACCATTCCTGAAATTGAGAATATCGGCGAGCCGCTCCTCATCTACCAATCAGTCGGTTGAATGGCGTGATGAAGCGGCGAAGAGACGATTGGATGCGTGAAATGGCTTTATCATGGCTGAAACGACCCGATATACGAAGGGATGAGGAACGAGGAGCATGATTTATGGCAAACTGGCTTATCCTGACCCTATGGATGCTCTGGAAATAGTTGACAAAAATAGTAAGTCACGGGAATGGATGAAAAACGCGTCTCTCTCTGGATAACGTTTTTTCTGTACTCTACGGCGAGCAAGGGTGCATTGTCAAAGGAGTTTTTAGCTAGTCCAGAAATATAGGGGATAGCTCAGGTTATTGCATGGACCGTTGGGATGTAACAGTAATCACAAATCTCGGCGAGAGAATACATCAGTACGTTCCATTGTCTAGCAATCAGTGTGCATTTATAAAGAATGAGCCCCCATCTAGCTTGCCAATGTTTTCATCCCGTCATTGCCTTGTTTCAAGGATTCTCGGGTGCAATTATACACGCAGTCTACGGCTTCGCCTTGGCTACCTCTGCCGCGGCACGCCTTTTACGATTCCTCCTATTCCGAGACTTCCTCGATCGTTGCCTCATCCCCCTTGGATTTTATCACTGTCCGGCATATGCGAAGTAGAGTCTAGTAAGTTAATGGCGGTGTTGGAGGATTGGTCTTTCAAAGGGCTGGCGGCTGTCGTTGGCTCGTCGGACTATGTCGTAGTTTCGGCAGCTATAGACTCGTCGGGCTGTGTCACAGACTGTGCTGTGGGCTCTGCGGCTTCAGCGTGCGGTATGGTGCAGCTTTCCCGGCCATTGAGATCCCCAACTTCACAGGAAATTTCTGGTATCAACGACACTAACATATGACCATCGTTCATGGCCTCATGTGCGACATGGTACATATCCGACACCTGTTGTTCCGCAGAGATGAAGTCGCAGTCATCAGACAGCAAATCTTTAGCGGGAGCAGATTGTTCGGGGACCCTCGAGTCAGCTACTCCGGGGCTAGATGGACGGGCCTCGAGGGAGCTGACTTCGACCCAATCATCGGCTATGCTATCAAGAGCTTTTGAGGTGGAGTCAGAAAAATCGGCGGAAGAAGATTCGCCATGTCGCAGCCTGTATGAAGTCTCTGGAACAATGACATCTTCAACCACAGGACCTTCATGGGTACCTCCTGCAGCATCATTGTTCACGTCGTCGGACAGATCGGAGGAACCCCTCAGCAAACGATCCACGACTGCACCTGCTTCTTCCACAACATCTGAGTCTCTCGAGATCTCTATGATACTCTTGAACGAATCATTCGACGGGTCGTTGGACCGTCCTATCGGAATATTGGACGAATCTTTGGGTCGTCCAGTCGGGATATTCAAAAACTTATCAACGTCAACCAGGTATCTTATCAAAGACTCAGCCCGTCCGAGGGATCTGGGAGCTTTCACGTCCTCATTTTCACTCATTACCTCCGATGTGAAATTTGGCGCCTGGACATTAGATCTGTCATCCTCCATCTCAGAGGGACTAATGGAGAAGCGCCGAAGTGCCAGTGTTGGGGTTGATAATTGGGCAAATAATTCTTCGCCCTGCACCTGATCTCCACATTCCCCAGCATCTGCCTCTCGAGCATCCAAACCATAGTTGCATTCAGCGCCATTCCCGTTATCTTCGTCAACACTGTCAAGTCTGCCGGCGACACCATCCAAAGTGGCTACCTGGGTTCCATCCAGCTCCGGCGTCAATGGGCGAGACTGGGAAAAATCTGAAAGTCGATGATGTTGCGGTCCGTCCTCGCGACCATAGTACACAATAACAGATTCGTCAGCCCTGGCATCACTGTGGCCTTGACGAAGGGAAGAACCCGAGTAAATAGAGCCCAAGGCAAAAGACTTTACCCCAACATCCGAGCGGATAGATGGATTGAAGTCCTCACTCTTTGCCTCTTCTTTTATTGTGCCAACCCCCGCCGGAATCTCCAGTACCCCATCGCTTTCGTTTGCTTTCGACCTGTAGCTCAAGAAGTTGGGTGATGTATATCTGAGTGGTGACACTAGAGCAGCCGGACGGGCTGGGTTTGTGGCACTCCTTTGAGGGAGTTTGGAGTCGCTCGACCTTCCCCTAAGTTCAACTGAGCTACTCCTCCTAATGATTGGATTCAAGGCAGAACCTATTGGCGATGATTTCCTCACTGCCAATTTGTGAGAACTGTGACCCGATTGTCGAGGCTTATTATTATGGAAACCTAGCCCTTTACCCAAGGTTTGCCGGTGTTGTTGGTGGTCAACATCTTGCAAGAGAGGCTGGTCGACATTTGTCTCTTGCTCTCCAGGGCTGGAAGTAGAAACTTGAGGTACAGTTTCAATCTTGTGGCCACTGACAACCACAGGTCGGAAGACTTCTGGCACCTCCTCAAGCAAGTTCGATGTGGAATATCTCATCTGCTGTTGTTGGCCAGGCTGTCTATTCACCTCGGTTTCCTGTCGCTCCAAAAGAATCCTTTCCTCACGGGCAACAACCTCCCACTCATCTTGCATGAGGGTGCACCTCGAACAAAATAGAGATTGAACGCAATCCCCCCCAGCCGTGCCATCGATATTGTACGTAGCTCGGATACGGGAGTGCTGTAGCATCACTATAAACCCTGGTGATATCATCAGCATTTCCAACCCCAGCTGCTCAGACAGGCTACTCACAATCAAACCCAAAGCAACACGTTATCATTCCAAACATCCAACACGGTCCATTGCAAATGTGCCGCCGTGATAAATCCAGAGGGTCTTCCCCTTCGGCAATCTGCTTGAGTCGGTATTGAGTCTTGCCGTAAAGAACACATGGAAAACAGGATCCTGTGCACAGTGTGGTAATATCGTGCCCCCGAGGCCGGAAGAGTTTGGTTATCCAAGGACCAGGCTTGCGGCGAGCAAACCCGTTATAGGCAGTGTTCCCCCAGCTTGACACCTGCTGGAAGTATCGCGGGCGATCATAGTATGGCCTAGTCTCGACGTCGGGGTTGATGGCATTGAGCTGATATGATAGTGACGGGCGGTGGGTAATGGGTGACAAGAGGTTGTCCATCTCTCGAGCCTATCCAAAAAATATAATGGACTGATAGTCGTACTGGCAAGTTGTTTGATTTTCGACTACCATGAATAATAAAGATATCGCTTTTGAAGCACGAAGCAATGAGCAGGATAGAATATGTTGATGGATTGCAGTTCGTGTCAAGGGGAATAGGCCATGACAGTGGGTATGCCCTCTGCCACATCCATGGAAGGAGCGATGGTGTTGGATATAAACGGAAGCTACGACAGAGATGGAAAACATTGAAAGGCAAGTGCGAGGGAGGTAGGTACACCAGCCGTGCTCATATATATGGATAGGGCCCTAGCAGCTGCATCTCAGCTGTGTATCTGGCATTGTTGCTTCTGACGGCTCCTCAAACTCCGCTGCGCAAAGTATCACGAATTTGACAAGCATATTAGAGCGAAACAGAACTTCAGACGCATCTTTGTTAGCGACCAGCTTTCCAGCACACATAATTCAAATATGAGTTATACAATATGTACAAGGAATAGACCGACGCCATATGACGATGCCACAAACCTTCCGTGCCCTCAATCGGTCCCCTTGCTTCTAGACGGCCAACCGTATCTATAAGCCACGACTACCTGACGAGGCGATTATTTCGCAGGCTTGGACACATCGACGGTATCCTTCGACTTGGATGTCTCTGGGGTTCCTTCGGCTTTTTGGCTGACATCGGAGTCTCCGCCAACATCCGTGGAGTGCTTGGCCTCCGTAGTTGGCTATATAGCTTAGTACATATCAGAGTATGTGTGGATCTGTAAATACCTCTTCGGTAGCCTCAGCAGTATCCTTTCCCTCGTCCTCCGACTTGGAAGCATCGGCGCTCGGCTTCTCCTCCTCGCTGTCGGTAGTGGAAGCCTCCGCCTCTGCCTTTGGCTCCTCTTCCTTGGACTCCTCTTCCTTGGGTGCTTCGTCCTTGGTCTCCTCTTCCTTGGTCTCCTCCTCAGCCTCGGCCTCGGGCTCCGCGTGTGCCTCTACCTTGTGAGGAACGTGAAGGTGGTGGGCTTCTTCGGGAGAGTTCTTGAGAAGGAACCAGCAAGCAGGGACGGTGACTGCGACAGCTCCGGCAGCCCTGCGATGAAGTTTTGTCAGCCTGCCATTCCGCAGGAAGCTCTGGTTGTACAGCAAGAAACTTACCAAGGCAGGTCACTGCTGGCCTCTGGCCCATGGCCACTGGAGTATCCCCGTCTGGCCGAGTGGCGCACCAATTGGACTCTTGCGCCACCGACGGAAAGGCGAGCGGAGCGAAGAGCTCCAAAGGCGGATCTTGCGAAAGACATTGTCGGAGAAATTGAAGCAATTGAGCTATTAACAAGTACCTAAAGTAAATATCAGCATCAATTGATTGTCACATGCAAGTTTAGACGGACTTTACTGGATTTGTGCACGACGCGGACTCGATTGAGCTGTGACGAAGAAAGAGGTCGGGAGGAGGAGGGAACATAACCGGGCACGGCATCGGATTATTGTAGTTCCTTGGCGGATCATCGCATCCCACGTTGGAGCTCCACCGCCGATTTCCCCCCACTACGACATGCTTCGGGGTCCTTCGCTCTCCTACCACATCCCCTCTACGCATTTTTCTACATTTCAACCTCACTTCTTCACTTTGGTATAGCTCAGGAACTGATTAGATTTTACCAGGCCTACTCGTGAACACAAACACTAGTCAGTGTGAGTTTGTTCACGGTGTACGGTTGCGTTGGTCCTTTGCAGACCAATGCGAAGTTTGGCTGAGGCAACCACTCGTTCACAGCTCCAAATTCAACCGCTGTAACATTTACAGCCTCCTTGCAAGTTTCATAGGTCCCAGTAGCCTCAATACAAGCTACCACCATGTCGAGCACTATTCCAGCAAACCCAAACGCACAGACTGTGGCAGCGTTGTTGCCCAAGCTCCAAGATGCTGACCCGGATTACCGATACATGTCGCTGAACGATCTATTCCAAGTCCTCACCATAGGTCGCCCAGATTTCTTATACAACGACTATAACACTGCTGCCAGAGCAGTAGACGGCATCATCAAAACGTTGGACGACCAGAATGGCGAAGTCCAGAATCTGGCCATCAAATGGTGAGATCACCCCCCCTCCCCCCTCATATCCGTCCTAACAATATTGGCAGCCTTGCGCCCCTCGTCACGAAAATCCCAAACACGATACTGGCACCTCTTATCGAGAAACTCTCCAACCTCACCACTGAGAATTCCGTGGACAACTCCATCCCTGCCACCGCTCTACGCATGGTTGTCATTACCCTCCCTCGCCCAGTCCCAGGTGTGGCTCCAACAAAAGAAGTCATCGAGGCATATACTGCAATGAGTCGTGTTCTCATCCCCAGGCTGATTGGACATCTTGTTGTTGCCCCATCCGCGCGTTCGAACCTCGCATCGCCACCTGGGATGCTACAGATCGGCTCCAATAAGGAGGTGGATGCTGAGGCAGTAGACGTCTTGATCGAGGTTGCCAGGTGCTTTGGTCCCATGTTGCAGCAGCCTGAAGTTGCAGCGTTGCAAGAAGCCATCGTTGGAATAATCGAGAATTCAAAGGCCAGCTCGGTCGTCAAGAAACGGGCCGTCGTGGCCATTTCTATTCTGGCGGTTTATCTGTCGGACAGCTCTCTCAGCGCCTTTATTTCGCATCTTATTGAGAGCTTCCGTAATGTGCACCTGACACCAATACAGCGACGACTATATATCACCATCCTCAGCTCGATGGCTCGGTCGATTCCCCTGCGCTTCGGCCCTTACCTCAAAAGCATTGCTCCATTCGTCCTGTCTGCGCTCAGCCAACAAGAGCTCGATGATCAACTTGAGGATGCAGCCGAAGATGGGGAGCCAAATCCAGAAGTTGACGATGTCAGGGAGGCCGCGCTTGTGGCTCTCGAGGCATTCATCTCCTCCTGTGGCAACGAGATGCGATTGTACACTGAAGAGATAATTTCTTCGGCCATCCGCTTCCTCAAGTACGACCCCAACTATGTCGATGACGATGAGGATGACGAGGAGATGGGCGGAACTCAGTCCAACGACGACGACGACAGCATTGGCGGCGATGATGATTTCGAAGACGACGACGCCGGGTTTGACGACGACGACGACGATGCAAGCTGGAAAGTGCGACGCTGCGCCTCCAAGGTTCTCTACACTCTGATTGGAACGAGAGCTAGTGGAGACCTTCTAGAAGATGGGACATTGTATTCGCAAGTTGCACCAGTGCTAATCGGCCGGTTTAATGAGAGGGAGCAGAATGTTCGACTAGAGGTCATCTCGGCCATGGCTCTGCTTATTCGAAAGACCGGAGAAGGCACGGCCGCTCTGCAGGCGCACGAGGGAAATTTGGACTACATGTCGCAGCCGACTAGTCGTAAGCGTAGACGAGACAGCTCGATAACCTTTGATACGAAACCCCTGATTACAATGTCGGCTGGACTTACCTCCCCCGTCATCGAGCCTCTCCCTCCATCGGGGCCGAGAGCAGACTTGTCCAGACTCAGCCCAACTTTAGTCAAGGCAGTGGCGAAGCAACTGAAGGGCACCTCTATTCCCACAAAGCAAGCCGTCATCAATCTTCTCGCGAACCTCGTGTCTGTCCAGCACGGTGGCCTTTCAGAGTATTTCTCTCAGCTCGTCGATCCTGTAGTTGATGCCATCAAAGGCACTGGTGCTTCTTCCACGCCATCGTCTGGCGTAATCACCACGGGCTCTACTTCAGCAACAGTCAGCACACTGCGAGTCTCTGCCCTCAAACTCATAAGCGACCTTTGCGAGACACACTCTTCCAGTGTCCTTCAGCCCTTCCTCCCAAAGATCGTTCCAGGAGTGGTGACTGCTGTCAAGGATCGATACTACAAGATTTCGGCAGAAGCCATTGTGACGGTTGAGCAGCTCGTAAAGGCTTTGACGCCGCCTCGATCACGGATGGTCGGAGCCAAACATCAAACCGATATACAGAACCTCTATGATGTCATCATAAACCGCGTTTCTTCCAACGATGCCGACTTGGAAGTTCGATCTCGCGCTATCCACGCTCTCGGCATTTTACTTGCGCGCACTACCAGTGGCGAGGGAGCTAAGTTGCTCTCCCAAGATGATAGGAATGAGGCTCTACAGCTGTTGAAGGATAGGTTGAAGAATGAGACTACCAGGATTGCATCAGTGCGTGCCATCGACACTGTTGCTGCCCTGAGCACTGGCAAGGATCAGTTGAAGCCAGATTGGGTCCGAGAGGTATCCTTGGAGCTAGCAGCTCAGCTTCGCAAGGCCGACCGCTCTCTTCGTGGCGCAAGCTTGGCTGCCCTCAAAAACTTGATTGTCACGCCAGCAGCGAGGAATAGCATGGATCATACCACCATAGGCGATCTAGTTGCATCCCTCTTGCCTCTGTTGAACACGAACGACCTCCATCTATTGGGTCCTGCTCTGCTTGTCACGGCCTACTTGGTAGAGGATGATGCCAAGACAGTCGTGTCTGATGGGTTGAACAAGGCCCTTTGTGATCTTCTGATGACGCCTCTAGGAGGAGCCGTCCTCGATGCTTTGCTCGTACTAGTCAAGAACATCGCCAGTAAGGGTTCTGGTCAACCTCTGATGAGCGGCCTCCTTCAAGAAGTCAGCATAAACGGAGATCCAACCGTCGTCGGCAAAGTCATAGGCACACTTCTCGTATATGGAGGCCCTTCTGTTGGCGTCACTATAGATATGTTCATCCAGGAACTCGATGGAAGCTCTGACGATACTCGAAAGAGCTTGGCTCTGTCTGTCTTGGGCGAGGCAACTCTTCGCATGGGGCCAAATTCGCCGTTGAAACCTGAAACTTTCATGTCTCATTTCACTTCTGAATACACAAAACTTCCTCTTGCTGCAGCGGTCGCCCTAGGACGTGCTGGAGCTGGAAATACCGCGGTGTATTTGCCTGCCATCCTTAACAAGATGAACGAAGGGGGCAACACGCAGTATCTTTTACTCCATTCCATCAAGGAGATTCTGCTAGAGGCAGGGAGCAATTCTATGGATATTGGTTCTCAGTCAAAGGCCATCTGGGATAGATTAACTCTCGCCTCCCAGGTAGAGGATAACAAAGCAGTTGGCGCTGAATGCATCGGACGATTGGCCATTCTCGACCCGAAGTTGTACATGCCAAAGCTGCAGGTATGTAAAAGTTATCAATCCATAGTGTCCACACTAACCCTCAGCAGGCCTACCTCCAAGACCCTTCTCCATCTATCAGAGCCATGGGTATCCAGGCCATCCGTTACACCTTACCAGATAGCGATGAGGCTTTCGATGCCATATTGAAGCACTCGCTCATTGATATGCTCACGACAATGCTCAACGATACCGAACTCGAGAATAGGAGGCTAGCTTTGACAACCCTCAACTCTGCCGCGCACAACAAGTCGGATATACTTCTTCCGCGCCTGGGACAATTGATGCCGCTGGTTATGAAGGCATCCGTCATACAACCAGAGCTGATTCGAGAGGTCATGATGGGCCCATTCAAGCACAAAGTGGATGACGGTCTTGAAGTCCGCAAAAGCGCATACGAGACTCTCTACGCGCTCATGGAGACTTCCTTCTCACGCATCAATATCCTAGACTTTTATGACAGGGTCATCACCGGGTTAAACGACGAGCATGACATCCGCTCGTTGTGCAACTTGATGCTTACAAAGCTGGTTGTGTTGGATTCGGAGGAGACTGCCAGGAGGCTCGACTCGATTGCAGAATGCTTCCGAACGATCCTTTCCACGAAGTTGAAGGACAATGCTGTGAAGCAGGAGATTGAGAAGCAAGATGAGGCACGCAAGGGGGTTTTACGCGTTAGTCTTCTGTTGCACAATGCCATTCCAGCGGCGTCTTCAAACATGGGCATAGCAACCGGCCAACACCAGACATGGCGGACGTTTTGGGAGTGGGTGGAGAAAGATTACGAGCCACAGCTTCGCCACATACGTGATGAGGGGCGTGACTCTGGCCCTACTTATTAGTTTCGGTGGCTTATCTGCTATGAATTTGATGATATATGAACTCAACGAAGATACCACAATACAATATTGGTAGACATCTGGTGTTTGTTAAATGGTGTTGTGTCTGTGATTCTGTGACAGTATCCTATGAGGGCGAGTCTTACTCAAATATATCGCGATAACGTTTCTATCCGTCTTAGCCATCGTAGCTTTCATGGGACAGTCAATTCAAGTCATCACAAGTTTCAAATTAGAGTAGAAATTACTTTTGAGGTAAGTACGTTTCATTGATGCTCATGTATGTACCGAAGGGTGATCCATCTCTTAATACTCCCTTTGCAGCACCGCCCCAGTCTCCGGAACAAAGACCAATGGCTTCCAATGGCTTCCATGACACAAAGCAGCAATCTCAGGAGCGTGGTGTGAGCAAAAAAAACATAATGGGCGCCAAACACCATGACGGCCCAGAACAATTCCTCTTCGGGGCATAAACCCAGAGAAGCATAACGCTGAAGCGGTCGGTCACAGATGCCGATCCTGGATGTAGAGTGAAATATCAGGCCTCTGGAGTAAACGAATAACAGCAGAGGTGCCAAACCCCATGATGGCCCAGGACAGTCTGCATGTGATCGATCATCCGGTCCAGGAGGCAAAAATGGCACGGCAAGATCGCGTTCCAAGCATAACAGCAGCACAGGTCCTGTTCCATGGCATAGAATATGACTCTCGTTCATTCGGCCCAGTCGTCGTTCTGCCAAGCCTCGATCCGGGCCTTGTCTTCCTTGATCTTCTGTTCACGTTCTCTGAGTCTCGCCGATCTATACTCTGGGTCATGAACAGCATTCACGATGACCTCTTCGTTGGCCTCGTGGACCGTGTCAAGCTGAAGCTTCGGGACTACCTGAGCCGAGTAATAGCGATGGGTATTATCGTCGTGCGTGCCCGCAGCATCAATCATGCCTGCGGCAACCTGATCGATGAGCTGATTAAAGCGACGATCATCTCGGGCATTGCACCTGTTCGTTTGAGATTCAAGATGCTGGGTGATCGCGGCCGCGCTGCTAAATTTGTTAAAACAGAATGGGCACGAGTAGAGATCGGTGAGATGGGCGTTGGATTTCAGGTGCATGTAGAGCCCTTCGGCGGAGTTCAGAAGCTTTCTGGATACAATTATCAGTCATTAATATGCGGTAGATGGAATTATGGCAACTTACGTGCAACCCAAGAAAGCACATTTGTACTTTCTGCTGTAAGGGTTCTTGTACTGTTCCAAATTGAACCCAGGCTGGTCTGGATCGAACCGATGGTAGTATGGGGCTGATTCCTTGGGGGTCGACTCGCTACCATGAGCTGCTAATTGCTGCAGTGAGGGCCTTGACAGTGCGCCATGGTCACGTCCGGCATTGGTAAACATTGGAGGTCGAAGGTCGGGTGGTTGGTTTGATCCGCCAGAGAGACGAGGAACAGGGCCCAAAGACACCAAAGAACGCGCTGGTGGTGGAAACATCTCCGGTGCTTCCTTTCC
Source organism: Pseudogymnoascus sp. BL308 (assembly GCA_001630595.1). Lineage (NCBI taxonomy): Eukaryota > Fungi > Ascomycota > Leotiomycetes > Thelebolales > Thelebolaceae > Pseudogymnoascus > Pseudogymnoascus sp. BL308. Next base: position 18,270 of record LMYD01000539.1, on the reverse strand, counting down.
CAATGGAACATTCTCTTTTCGCATGGTACTATTCTCAGCGCCTCCAGCTGCAATGTTGAATGGTTTAAGGCCAGTAAGGCCGGTTGAAATGCGCTTCGAAACTCTACTCGGAGACATTGAAATGAAATCAAATTCATCTTTTCCCTTCGTAGGAGAATCAATGTCCATAGATTGCTTGAGGATAGCAACGTTATCTATCGAACCACGGCCATGCTTTTGAATTTTCAAAGCTGGGAAGGTTTTCTTGAACTCTTCGTATTCCTGTTCCTTGCGTACGCTTTCGAAGTCTGTCAAGATGTCTCTCGGTGGAAGTGGGTTTGAGGGAGCCAGATAGGCTTTCGGGACTCCAGTTTCAGCTCCGCTTGGGGGAGCTTGAGAAGTCGTTTCAAGCTCGGATTTAATTGGACCTGCAGGAGCCGGGGAGGCTTTGGGCGCTTCTGATGGGACTCTACCTGCAATAGTGGTATGCGCTTTGTCAATGACACCGGTATTCGTGGCCGCGGTTCGCTTTTTGGCGCCCATCTTCTTGTAGAAGTCGTCATTCGCTTCCTGTATTTTGTTGAATGCCTTCTTTCGGAACACAGGGCACCCATCGACTTCAACGTGTTGCACCAAACTTCCGCATCGAGTAAATTCCCTGTGGCATCCGGTGCAGGTCAGATTCTGATCGGGAGGATGGGCCTGAAGCTGTCAGTACGGTAATAGAAGAGCTGGGTGAGGTGCAGACCTGGCGCTGATGCTTTTGTTTGCCCTCGTCGGAAAGAAACTCCAACCCACAAATCGCGCAAGCGTGCGGATGTTCTCCGCTCGTAATCAAGTGTCGAATGAAATCTTGCCAGTCTTCAAGCTGTTGCCCGCATGGGCCGCAGCTCTCCATGGCAGACACAGGCAGTTGTGTGCAGTTGGTGTGGTTGTCTACAGTTGGGTGAAGTTGGTGTGCGCAGAGAGAGACCTGTAGAACAAATGAAGGGAAAATGGATCGGGAATCTGTAATAGTGTAGAAGACTGCAGAAGACTGCAGCCACAGAGAGGTTGTAAAAGGTGTGTCTTGCCAAATAACAAGATCAGGGCAATGGAGGTGATAAATAGAGGTAGTGGTGATGGATGGGGAGTGTGGTGGTAGATGGAGGTGGGTGTTGTTGTGAAGGCCACAAACAGATTGTATTTCCCTGGCGCCAGGATAGATTCACCGTCAAGCTGTGTCTCTCTTGTCCCAGGCAACTTCACTCAGTCCTCAAGAAGCAGTGCGAGCTGTGCCTTGGCTCACTTTGCTGTACATAAGCTGTGGCGCCGGCGTGTCGGAGCCGTTTACATTAACCTTGGTAGGTTGAAAGCAGTCAAGTGTACGAAAAGCCGCATGGGTTAAGATATAGATATATAGAATCTAGGCATATGGAGGATTGAGGTTGGGCAAGCAGTGGAATTCCATATCTTCCAAAAGGATGGCCTTTTAGATCATTGAATGGGGCAATATGTGTGCGAACTGTCGCTGGTAAATGCAGATGCTACAATATGAAAGCTCACGACGGGATTTCCATGTCAACATGACATGAGAAGAAGCCCGAGGTTGAAACTACTTAGTCTGGTAGGCAAGAGCTTAATCAGCACCAACAAGCTGAAGAATAGACTTTGCAGTTGATTATTGAAGATGGAGCGAGATTTTGTTATCAGTCTCCAACAGTGGAAAGTAGAGCGAGAGTCGTTGGTTGTTGATCGTTGATCGTTTTTGTCGTCGGAGTTGGGATATGGTAGCCTCGCCCCAAGTGCACGTCTGGGGTTCGGGAATAATATTACACCGAGGTTTTACACGTAAGGCTGCGCCTCCTGACGCTTACTTGCAGTGTATTCGCGGCTGCCCCCTCAACTTCACTTCTCATGTCCATCAGCACGTACTCGTGCCCCCAATCAACAAACGCTCTTTCCAAATTTCCTCCTCATTATGCTGTCCGGTAGTTCTTGTGCTAACAAGATGTGATGGACGAATTCTCGGAACCACCCAGCAGCCCACTATCTTTCCCAAACATGGCGGGCGCTCGCAAACTAATCCGGAAGTGCGAGCGGTATTGCTGCTTGACCTTCACCTACTTTCCTCTCGCCTTCGTCTACAGCATTACGACCTGGGCAGTGTGGGTTGAGGCATCGATAGGTTTCACTCCGTCCCAGAGCCCCTGGATAGGTTAGTACTTTGGACCCTCATCCACAAAAAGGTTTAATTGCTGACGCCCGGCAGGGTCGGGAACCTCATTTCTCGGTATCGCCCTCTACATCCTTCTCAACTGGTCCTATACCACCGCCGTCTTCACTTCTCCGGGTTCGACTACCGATCTCCATAATGGGTATTCCTCACTTCCCACCCAAGCCGCCCCTGCTGCCACCTCCTTCACCGTCAAATCGACGGGTGAGCTCCGCTTCTGTAAGAAGTGCCAGGCACGGAAGCCCGACCGCGCCCACCACTGCTCGACCTGCAACCGCTGCGTACTTAAGATGGACCACCATTGCCCCTGGCTCGCGACGTGCGTTGGGCTAAGGAACTACAAGGCTTTCCTTCTTTTTTTGGCATATACGACAATCTTCTGCTTCGTCTGCTTCGGAGTGAGCGCAACCTGGTTGTGGACCGAGATTTTGCGTGATGCGCAATACGAGGATAACTTAACCCCCATAAACTACATGATGCTTGCAGTTATTTCAGGAATGATCGGGCTTGTTCTTGCGTTCTTCACTGGCTGGCACATCATGCTCGCGAGTCGCGGGCAAACTACCATTGAATGCCTTGAAAAGACCAGGTACCTGTCGCCCGTTCGGCGTGCGATGCAGCACCAACACATTGCACAACACCGCTCCCATGAGCCACCGAGCTACGGGCAGCAGCTGCGCGATATACACACCAACGCTCTACCGGGGGTGACTCGACCTGAAGAGGGCGCCACGCCTCCTGCAGAAACCCGATATAGAACATACGAGGATCTCGAGCGCCAGCGGGCTCGAGATAGGTACCAAGAATATCTCGATGAGCAAGACGCAGCAAAGCTCCCCAACGCCTTTGATCTCGGCTGGCGGCGCAACTTGTCTGCTTTATTCGGGCCAAGGAAATTGCTCTGGTTCGTACCAATCTGCAACAGCGTCGGTGATGGCTGGAGCTGGGAACCGTCGCCGAAATGGATTGCGATGCGAGAATACATCCGCAAAGAGCGTGACGAACAGTTGGAGAGGGAACGGAATGCCGGATGGGGGACGGCGAGTGGGGGTTGGGAGGGGGAACCAGAACCGGTGCAGATAACGAGGCACTACCTCAACGCGCCGTCGCCGACGATATCGACGGGGCAGCGCAGTCCTAGCAAAGCCGACAGAGTTTTGGGCAGAGATCCGGGCAGTTTTCTCGAGGAGCCCGTCGATGGGCATAATATGCGGATGGAGAACCTGAGTCGGAACAGACTTGACAAGGACGACGATGATTATGATACGAGCAGCGATGAACTGGAGACACCGCGGCCAGGGCTAGTACAGCACTTCAGTGGGTTCGGTGCACAGCGTACCTTTGGAGGCATGAAGATGGGCCTTGGCCAAGCAAGGAAGCCAGAAGGAGACGAGGAGGATGGAGATAGTGTGGACTGAAAAATAGGATTGGATGTTAGATTTTGTATTGATACTGCATGCCAGAAGGGCATTTATGACGTTTCATGAGCGCGACCAATCTGAGCGTTTCAGAAGCTTCTGGAGTTTTATTCGGCATGGGCCTTGGGGCAAAAGGTGGATTTCTCTATTTTGTACTTTGATGGGGCCGTTCGATGTAGAAATCATCCAGTGCGAGCCAAGAGCTCGGATACGTTAAGTCCATTGTCTATCGTCGGTATTCAAGTGAATGTGTGAAAAGGTTTTAGATCAATTGATATTCAAGAATATTGTTGAACTATTTGTATATCCACCACCTAAAATATTATTGCGAAGGATTAAAATTTGCCTCACTCAGAGCTCTACTTACAAAGGCGAGGGTATAAGATCACACGCACAATTCACAAATCTCACGTTCACATCCAAAATCTGCGGTGGCAGCCGTTGGGGCACCTATATTCCACCTGCACTACAGTCTATATCTATGATGGCCTCATCCGGCCGAGCCCATCGCCGTCAGGTCTTTCTGCCCAACCCGGATCACAACGCCCAGCTCATCAGCCTATCCCACATCCCTCCCTCCCCACCGTAGTGTATAAACGCCGCCTCCAGCGACTCGGCGTTCTATCCGCCTATCTCCGGAGCAGAAACCGTATTGCAATGCTCTGCACGCCCTACTTTCCGTCCGCCACCCAGGTAAAAAAAAAACAAAAAAAAAAACTCCGACGCAATGCTATCACCGGGCCATGCTAAAAGATGCAAAAGTTCGCCTGTCGCAGCCGTGCTGCTGTACCAGGTGAACAGACTCCGACGCGTCGTCAGGTCTTGAGTGTATTATAAACTTATTATGAAAAGTTGTATTCTATTCGACTTTTGGTTTCATCGAAACAAATTTGGCTGACTCGCTTGGGCGAGTTCAACATAAAAGGCAATGAATCAGGCCAAAGGATGGAAGGTCGGCTGAGGAAGTGAAGGATAGTGTTGGTAAATCGGATTAGCAACGTATTCCGGCACCACCCCCGAACGGTAGTCATTTCGCTTGCCTAAAGGCTGATAGTGCATCTGATCGATGCCCGGTTGGAAATGCTGATAACTGGACTGGGGTGGTGGGTAGAGAAGTGTATTCGGAAGTCGAATCGGCTTATATGGCGAGTTTCGTTGCTGGAGGAAGATCGAAGGAGAGTTGAGGTCGTGCACAGCGCTCGGGAAGATGCCAGAGATGGGCGATGAGTTCATCGAATGCACACCAATCGACCGAGGGCTGTGTCGCCGTGAGGGAGTGCCGTGATTTGAGCCAGGTAGGCTGTAGGCCTGCTGAGTCTGTGGCGGCATGACCGAGGAAGGAACATTTATCTGAGGGTTGGGAGCCCAGCTTGGAGTCGCCGGGAAGACTTGCGACATGGCTCGCCCGTTCAACGGAGGCAAAGGTGGAAGTGTTTGGGCAAATGTTGGGTAACCCGCACCAGAGCTTGTCGAAATCGACAACTGTGGTACTGGCAACCTTGGTGCCTGCTGTCGTGGGGCGGTGATTTGCGAATTCGGGACCATGACGGCAGGAATATGGGCGGCAGAAATGGTTGCGGGCCTCTTTGACGGGGGCTCTACCCACAAGTCGTCAAAGGGTCTCTTCTTCGTGGCCTGTGGCGGTTGGGGAAGTGGTTGCGACGAGGTGTATTGAGAAGGCCATTGCTGGTTCAATTCAAACGACGAGTTTGACAGATGCGAAGATGAAATAGGAGAATGCGACTGTACTCGTGTCGGCGAGGGCAGTTTGGACGGTGGGAACGTATTGCTGACCGGCGACGGCAACGGTAGTGGCAGCTTCGATGCCTGTTCGAAGTAGTCCCCAAACTTGCCCAGCTTTATCTGCCACTCTGCCCATTGTTCCTTTGAGGCCAGCAGGCTGTATCGCATGCTGCCAAGAAACTCGACCTCCATAACATGGATCTCCACCACCGAAATCCCAGATACCTCAGCCCACGTCTTGTTCGTATAGGTGTTGTCGTCGAGGACTAGTAGACTGTTAGTTCGATCTACATCTAGCGAGCCATGTGAGCTTACATTTGTTCCCCAGCATCAACGCCACGGTCAAGAGCCTGTATTCGCTACCTGCCTTGCCTTTCACGGTCGGGTTGAGCGTCTTCAGTCGATATATAAACATGAGTGCCAGGAGGATGACATTCGGTGTGACCTGTGTAGTCGATAGTATCGTGAGAACCCATTTTCGGAATGTGGCTGTCGGTATGGCATCAGGAGCTATCCTTTCGACTGGGGAAGAGCCCGGCGTCCAATTCTCAGCCTTTCGAAGTGTCTCGGTGGTCTCGAACCAAAAAAGGCAGGTCAACTATATTGCCATTAGTATGTCAGTCTTAAACGTAGTGATGCTTGTTCCATACCTGTGCTGCTAGCTCTCCGATACTGCCTCCATTCAGTGGTGGAGTTATTTGCACGCTCGAGTGGATGGATTCCTTGCGAGGGACAACCTCCTGTACCCTCTCCTCGGCCCCATTTGTTGCGACTCCATTATGTGACCGGTCGTCATACAGTTGAGACGCCGAACTGGCCGTGCTGCCCAGCCTGAGTGTTTCCGCCGCTCGAGATGCAAAGTTGTATGGGTAGGCCAGTGCGGACGCTGACGTCTGGTATGATGCTATTGAAGGAAAGGTAATGCCCTGTCGAACCCCGTTGGTAGTAGTGCTCTGCTGCGGCTGGTGCACACTCATGTCGTCGGCAGGCGGGGTGGGCAGCCTGCCGCGTGTCGAGATGGCTGGTATGTTTGATGCGTACTGTAGCCAACGTTCACGGTCTGCAACAGACGGTCCCAAGACAGTCGATCGAGAGCTTGAGTCGGGGGTTGCGTAACGATGAATGGGGGCGTTCGTGGGAGGGAGCAGAGATCGTGGCCAGCCAGTCTGAGTGTATGTTGAGGGATGGTGTGAGTTGTAGAGGTTTCGTGACGGCGTAAGGAAATCGAGGCCGGTCGAGGATGCTGAAGCTTGATGCATGGAGGCTGTTCGTTTGTCTGGCGAAGGGTCCTTATCCAGAGGGAGAGCTGATAAAGGCTTCGCTCAGTTGAATAATAGATCGCAGGTAGCCAGCCCCATATGATTCAACGGCACGAAATGCTGGAGAGATGTCCCATCTGATGCAGACTTAAGCTGGTGAAGCGGCCATATGCTGGTGTGTGAGATGTGCTTGTGAGAGGAGTCGTGGGGGGTTATGTGAGATCTGGTTGATAATGGGCGGAGGAATTGGTCGAAGTAAATAGGCTATTCGAGAAGGACAGACGATAATATAAGGAAACCAGATTATTCTTGTAGGTGGAGAATGAAGTCGAGGTGGGGGTGGGTGAAGTTGGTGTTGTTGGCTGGGGGGGTGGTTTGTCTGTTTGGAAGGTAGAGTGGACAGTGAACATATGAGGTCCAAACAGTTCGGTTATCTATGGGGACCTTTTAAGAAGTACGAGTAGTCTCTCTTTCTCTCTCTCTCGGTCTCTCAGTAACCCAGTAACCCAATAACCCAGTAAGTGCTCAGTAGACCCCGTAACTAACTCCTCAGAACGGAGCCAACAAAGCCACAGAATAGTACGGATAGTACAGTACAAGCCAACAGGCGCGCGTTGAGGAACTGTGGTAACCAAGAGTAAGTGGCTATAAGTACATGGGTACATACAATTTAAATGTAAGAGTTAGACTCCAAGGGGTGGTGGCTGCTGATCTGAGAGGCCGTGGGATTTTAAATCCATAAAAGGAACATCGAGCTATGCATGCTATGTACGGTATGAATGCTATGTATGCCATGTATGCTATGTGTGATATGTATTGATATGTTCTACTGCGTATGTATGTATGCGTTGAAAGGAGGGTATAAAGTATAAAGACGGCCGGGTTTGAGCTGGATGCGGAAGTGATAATAATGGATGGATAACGCCAGCACCGTGGCGCGGCACAGCACCCAGAATGTTCTCGGGATTCACGTCAGATAATTGTAATAATACGATAAATTACTATAAATACCATAAAGGAAATGTATGCCTCTTGGAGATGCAAACGCCGCACGGAGTCGTTGTACTATAGTTGGCAACTTAGCACTCAGAATATGGCCGCGTCTTCTCGTCGCCTCTGTATCCCCCCGGTGACAAGAGACAAAAGGCCACCAGCCGCGCTTGGTTCAAAAGTGCTAAACTTCTGCACGCACTCCACAAAAATCGGTTTGGATACTCGTTCGAAATGTATAGGTACTGATACTATGGAGACACAGGCTGGCATGGGGCGGTGCCTGCTCTAAACTGGTACTGTACCACTACTGGGCAGAATCGTACTCGTACATCTCCATAGCAGATACATCCTTTGCAGCCTTTGCAGAGTGGTGGTAATACTGTGATGCACCGCGGCCGGCCGGTGGAGTCGCTGGAGGGGTGGCCGAATAAGCTCCAAAGAAAACCTCTCTGCATCTCGTTGGTCCAAATTCTCCTCTGGCCGGTGTCTGGTCACTGGTGGTGTGTAAGGTCCGAACAAGGGATAGCCTGGTAGTGGTGGTGGTGGGGGAAGTTGGTTGGTCCTTGGTCCGAAGTAAAGTCAAACCACCCCCAAGACAGCCAATTGCTCGCTCTTCCTGGTCACGAATGGGGGGCTAATTGTTCTCTTTTCTGTCATTAATTCCCAGGGTTCCATCGCTTCTCAGAACTCCCTTCACAAGTGTACGGAGTACCTTCGTGATCTCCTTTTTGCGACTATTCTTGCGAGAGCCTGACCTCCTAGCGCCGTCTTGGATGGTATGGGGCCATACTCGTAGTTGTCCGCTCTCTCCGTGCTCTCCGTCCTTTCGTACATGGGGGTATCGTATCGGCCATGGCAGGGAGGAAAGTGGAGGCTGATCTCTGCGCTTTCAAGACCAGGAGCATGGAGTCGTCAATGAAAAACCCCGCGTGCAATGGAAACCCCTGCATTCTCCTCCGTCCCAGACCATACAGAGCCATGCACAGCTGTATGGCTCCATGCTTTTAGCCCATACAACATCATTACGCGACTCCATATGTTTCTCCTCACTCTTTGGCTGATGTCACTGGCCGCCCCCCAGGTCGCCATCAGGCTCCGGCCGATATAGTCCATGGCCTCCTGGACCCTTCCCTGCCGCGCAGAACTGCAGTACTGCTGTACTGTACGTACGGAACACAGGATAAGTGCCCCATCTCTGTGTGGCGGGCGAGACGCATCTTTTCTCGTCACAATCGGGTTTGGTGGCTGGCTAGCCTTGGCTGCGGCTGGAAGGCTGCGTACGTACATACATAAGATGATCATACTCATGAATCCATTCCAAGCCAAGGCATCCGACTCAACCTGACTCTAGCACAGCGGATCGTGTGAAGTGGCAAGGCAAGGCAAAGGCAAGGCAGCAGGCATGTGAGTGAGATCATATGCAATGACTTCCCGGGCGACATTTGAGTGTCTGCGACACCATGACATACAGTATCAAGGTCCCAAGTGAACTGCGGTGAGCCAACAAGGCTTCTTCCTTGAAACGGGCGCGGGATGGCATGGGCAATAATGAGCTCGATGGGTTAGTTTGGCGTTGGAGTCCCTCACCTGCCTGTGCGAAGCACGGCTCCTGGTCTGTCCGAGGGGGGGAGGCTTACTCGCGCCCCTGCAGACTCAGGCTTGTGATTGAAAGGGGGGATTACTCTACAAGTGCATCAATCATCCTGATCATCCCAGAGACATGGAAGAACCGGAAAGTGATGGACTCTAGTTCACGGATGGCGCGGTTTTCCTCGCCCCCTCTGAGATCAGTAGCGGTACATGCCAGTGGCGGAGAGGAGTAGTACACCAACCAGTACACGCGGCGGCTCAGTACGAGTACGTACGATTCCCTTTGTGATTTTTGTACCGCCCAGTATGGTACAGCACCATTTCACTATTTGTGACTAGTGCCGCTCGAGCTTTCCCTTCAGTCAGCGTTATATGGATAGTTTTGGTGGGGCTGGGCGTACTTCCGCACTTACCAAGGACAGCGCGATGGCGGTTGTGAACAAATTGCAAACGCGCACACAACAAAAAAAAAGTTCGAGATGGGGACGCGGAACGCGGAATGACCAACTGCACGAATACCACACTTGGTGTGCTCCATGTTGCTCCAATAATATACCCCACAGGGAAGGTAAAGGAAGGATGAGCGAGGTTCCGCAAAAAGTTGGCCCGCAAACCCAGGGTACACTGGTCTGAATCAGCAACCTCCGAAATGTTTGATCCTGCCGAGCGCCGTGCTGTATTGTGGTAGCATTTGCTCGTCGTAGTCTGAGTAGTGTGGTGGCCTAGCGCAATAATCGTCGAAACAGTGGTTCCATTGTGCTGTAAAGCAGTAAATTAGCGTGGCTGTGTTGGTTTGGTGGCCTTGGCCGCCCCCCCCAGCCATCCCACACACTCTTGAAAATGTAAATGCGTAATCCCCAAATACACACTCTCACTGGACGCCTCCAATGGCGATGGGGCCGAGGATCAAGGCTGGAAAGGGAGGACGACTAAGACCGGGAGGAAGGTGAACCGCGCACATAATGTCCATGCAAGGCAAAGAAGGCATCATACAGTTGGGACAACTGTATGCAATCAGCTTCTGTTTGGTATCGGAGGACTTCAAGGGTGTCTCGGGTTGGTGACGGCCTGCTCCCGGAACATTGGACATGAACCCAGTCTGTGAACAGGTCACGATTCACCAGAGCCATTTATTGATGCGCGTCTCGTTTGCTTCCGGTGAAACCAAGTCCCCAGCCAGATACTGCCTCCACGTATGGAGAGACAGGGGGCATATTGGAGGTTGTCACTTCGGCCATCCTCAACTGATTGACACCGCGAAACGATGCCATAACCAATCAGAAACAACTCGAACCCGATATCCACGAATTACCAAAGCTGCGACGGTGGTACGGAGCAGACAGGAGCATCGATCCCGTACAAGAGCGAGACACACACAGGGTGTATGTACGCTATTGACGGTCCATACGGCAAGTGAAGAGTCTTTTGCTCCAGTGTAATGCGAATGCGGTAAAAGGTGAGCATTCTAGACACAAACCAAATAGCGTGGCGTCAAGAACTAGGAGAATGATTCGTTCCCCCGCGGCTTTGTGCAGGCTTCCTGTTGGCATTGTGGGATGGACAGCGCCAAACGTAACCTCTAGACAATCAAATTCTGTGCCACCATTCCATCCCCGAAAGCCGAAAACCCCTCTAGTCTTTGTAATGCTGTACTAAAAGATTTGGGGGTAGGGTCGCTCACTCCACCATTCCACATTCCACAGCCGCAAGCACCATGGTCAGCTATTAGGTCCTCAAATAGTGACGGTGCCGTATTCAGTCTCCGATCCAAGTAGTTTCCTCGTATTGGTTGAATGGTGCAAGGCTGGGTGTTTGCTTATTGGGCACGACCCTATCGTGTTGCACGGCGGTACTTTGTCGACTCGCCTCGTTGCCTCTCCGATATTGGCGACATCGGACGGCATTTGATATGGGCTGCGAAAGGCTCTGAGACTCCGGTCCATCACGTAGTACTCCGTACTTTACATGCCGCAGAGCAATGAACCGATGATGGTGTGATCTGCACTGGAGAAAATGCGGATGAGATAGCTGGGCTTTGCGCGCAAGGTCTGTTTTAATTTGCTGGAGAAGGAAGATCCAAAAGATCCTCTCAATCAGCTAATCTCAGGCCAATATCAGACGCGGCCCACGAAAGCCGGCCTGACTGACCATGCTTGCTGTGATAAAAATGGATCGTCACTAGTCCAAGCTTTTGGAGCGAGGCAGGCCTGGTCGGGTCAGTCGTCTCACCATTTTACTGTGGTGACAAGAGCACTAGAGATTTTAGCTGGTCTCAACCAACGCCAGGCGCGGAGCCGTCAATATCTGCATGTCATGTACAGTTGTAATATTGTGGTGTCTTGATGCTTGTCGTGCGCTGCAATATTCATGTTGGTCCAATGGAATCGTCCAATGGGACACTTGCCATATTCGACAGTCAGTTGCCGCATTTCATAGACGCAATAAGTTTGCAGACTAAAATGCAAATCTAGGCAGGAGCGACGAAGGTGAGAGTCCAGGCGTCTTCTCACGGGTCATCCCATCCGCATAAGCCAAACTAAGGAAACGGACCTCTCCGATTTGAGGGGGCCACAATCGATGTCAGGTTGTTTGCCTGGAAGCGTTCAACGACGGTGAAGCCTCTCGCGAGACCACACATGTTACCCTGTGTACGGCTGTCTTGATGCATGCCGCAACTGCCCATCCCCGCCGGTTGAATGCAGATGTGAGTGTTTTACCATGATAAGGCCCATTCGACTAAACAATATTCCCAGCTGTAGCTTGCTTCTTTAGTCTCTATCGGCCAGGATATCACCTCTAGGCTGTGGAAAAATTGGTGCATGTATGTGGTAAGCTCCGGAGTGTACTCCACCTCCGAATCACCCCAGTTCAATAGAGATCGCCTCGAGGACAATATAAATTATAAATCTGTAAAATCTTTCGTGTACTGCTTGTTGACGGCAGTTCAGACCGCCTTTTGTCATGGTTGCCTAGCTCCTAGCCTGCAGCGTTTTGCATCATCTTCGGTATCATTGTTGATGCCAGTGGATTGGATCAAGTGGTGTCACAAAGTTCAAAGATTCGACAATATTTGCTACCAGATTCGCTCACTATCTTTATTTTTCCCGGTCTTGCATGGCGATCTCGGAAGCCTCGAGCCAGAGACCGACATGTAATAATTCAACTCTGCAAAAGAGAAAAGGGAGTATGGCTATGAGTATAAGTATGGATGAGCGACGACGAGGCTGTGAAATGATAAAGAGCTGGAGAGATTTGGCGGGGTAGTGGTGACGGTGTTGGTACGGTGTCCAAGTCAAGCCGCTGGTGCAGGTCACATGATTAAGATTTGGGACAGGCACAAATTGCTTGTCATGTGACATTTCAGGGGACCTGGGGCTCGGTTTCGCTGCCAACGGGGCCTGCCAAGGCTCAGCTGTACGAGCAAATAACTCCATACATACCGAATCTGTACATACACAACGGAACTTTTATACGTCCCAACAACACCACGCTCGTTCCTTTGCACCCATCTGCTCAAACTATTGCATTCGCATGGAGTAGAGAATTTGCTAGTCGTCTCTCTACGCACCCGAACCTACAGACCCCTTGAAGATATTGCCCATCGAAGACATCGTGGACCCTTCTCGCCGCGCCGCAACCCCTCGCTCCAGGCGCAGCATCATCTCTCCTCTCAACATCTATCAGCACCTGTACCCGCTTGCAGTATGGGCTTTGGAGACTTCGACACGATCTGCCGCAATGCGCCCATACCATTGTGTGCCCTAGTGGGCAGCATCAGCAACATCGACCTGGGCGTTGGGATAGAGCCTGACTGTTATGCCCGCAATGTCGAGCTCGCGAACACCATCATCTTCCAGCCCGCCACCTCCTTCGCCCACATTGCTGCCCTCATCATGGCCGTCATTATGGTCCTCCACGTCCGCTCCAAGTTCACCGCAGTCGGTACGTTGTGTTTACCCTTCCCCAAACCGTTTCCCGTGTCAGCGCGCTCATGTTCTATAAATAGGTCGCAAGGAAATCACGACGTTTTTCTACATTTACATGCTCCTGACCTTCATATCGCTTTGCATCGACTCCGGCGTCGTCCCGCCAGGATCGGATCCGTATCCATACTTCGTAGCTGTGCAGGCCGGCCTCGCGTCGGCGATGTGCGTATGCCTGCTCATCAACGGTTTCGTCGGGTTCCAGCTGTATGAGGACGGCACCACGCTCTCCGTCTGGCTCCTACGCAGCATCTCCCTCGCCTTCTTCGTCATCACGTTCCTTGTCTCGTTGGCGACGTTCAAGAGCTGGGCCGGCCTTGGCCCCACCAAGACCATCGGCCTTTTTGTGGTGCTGTACCTCATCTCGGCGATCTGCCTCGTCGTATACATTATTATGCAGTTCATCCTCGTGCTCAACACCCTTCAGGACCGCTGGCCGCTCGGCGACCTCTCTTTCGGCGCAGGCTTCCTCATCGTCGGCCAGGTCATCCTATATGCCATCTCCAACACCATCTGCCGCAAAGTCCAGCACTACCTTGACGGCGTCTTCTTCACCACCATCTGCAATCTCCTCGCCGTCATGATGGTCTACAAGGTATATTACCCCCCTTTTTTTGTCATATAACCAAATCTAACGCAACTCAGTACTGGGACTCCATCACACGCGAGGACCTCGAGTTCTCAGTCGGCACAAAAGCCAACAACTGGGAGGTCAAAGGCCTCCTCCCTGACGATGACCCCCGCCGCACAACCATCTACCAAGACGGCGACTACGCAAGCAGCTTTGCCGGTGCGCCGCCGCGGAACTCCAACTACGGCGGTTTCAGCTATTAAGCGCGTTCATCCAGTTACTTTGTATCGTTCTTTCGAGCCAGCGAGCATTCTGCGTCTGAAACTCACCCGTTTTCAAGAATAGCACGCGCCAGCGTCGTCGGATCTTCACTTCTCGCCTTTTCCTTTCTCATACTTGCATAGCGCGGCTCAACGGCGTTTTCGGACTCTCTTTACTGTAAACCGGCCAGTAAACTCGGCTACTTTTTAATCATAAATGCCAACGATAATCGGCACACCCGAAACTGATGATATTTCTTGCGGCTGCTTTTCTTTCTTCTTGGTAACTACATTTGTAATTCGGCGTGCGTGTATCACGTCTGTGTTTCGCTAGGATGGGCGGTGCATTTTTGGGACCTGTTTGGGTTGTTGGGACTTGGGATTGGGAACCCTTTTGTGTATAGGAGGCATTCATAGCCATTGGGTGGGTGGATGATGATGGTGTGGGCGGTGGGAAATACAAAGTAGTGATAGATAGTATAGCATAGGAAAATAATTCACGATGATTGAACCTAGGATAGGCTGATAGCGCCTACCCCTTCGTATCAGGTGTGGCTGCAATATTTTCAGTATGAAGGATGATAGTAAAAACGAGGACGAACGCCTTCTGTATTTCACTCCGCACAGCCTGTTATATGCTACACATATCCGCCTATCCATTTCCGGAGCCACCTGTATACAAAGGAAAAAAAGCATCTACGCCGTGCCTTGCCGCCTCTTCAGTCCAGTCTGTTTGGTACTCGTACAAGCGCCTTAATTATACCCTCTTCGCAACCCCTTTCCCAGTTGACACTCACTCCTTTGCCCCCAAAACACTGACCCCCTCCGCTCCAGCAACCAACACCCTCCTCCCCTTTGCTCCCCACCCCACCGCAGCCCCCCTCACTGCACTCCTCAGGCTCTCCTCCCACTTCTTCTCCTTCTTCAGCCACGCCTGTACGACAACGCCCTCCTTGCCCACAAAGCCCAGAAACTGTCCAGAGTAATCCCATTGCACACCACTAACACCACTTCCCTCAAACTCCTTGACAACGGCCTCGGCACCCTCCTTGCGGAGGTCAAACACCGTGACGCCGGACGCGGTGGCGGCGGCGACCCAGATGCCGTTTTCATTGAAGGAGATGGCGGAGATAGGGGCGGGGGATGGGAGGGGGAAGGAGGCGGCAAAGGTGAGGGTGGTGGTGTGGTACATGCTGAGAGTGCCTTGGTGGGCGACGGCGAGAAGGTGGCCGTCTGGGTGGAAGGCACAAGCTGTGAGTTCTGCCGGATGTTAGAATTGCTCCTTTCTGATTAGTGGAGTGAAAGGGTGCTCACCATTCTCAGTATACACCTGCGCGACCGCCTTCAAACTCTCAAGATCATACACAACGAAACTCTTATCCTTGCCAACCGACGCCACGACATCGCCCGTCGGGTGCACCGCAACGCCATTCACAGGGCCCGCATGCGCCGCGATGGCCCCAGTCTCCTTCGCACCCTCAAACACCTTCACCACACCTCCGTTTCCAGCCTTGACAAGCAGCACGGCCTTTTCGCCAGCCCACGCACCAGCCGCAACTGATTCTCCCTTCGCTAACGTCTCGGCCACCGCCCCGGTCTGGACATCCACCACAGCTGCTCCATCGCTGCCTCCCACGAGCGCCTGCGTCCCTGCAGCATCCACGTTCACGAAGGCCGCATCGCCAGCCTCGGCCTTTGCCACAACTTCATACTCCGCAACGTCTGCGCGGGTAGCCCATGCGGCTGGGACAGCGCGCTTCCTGCGTCCCTTCGACAGACGACCCTGGATCTCCTCGACACGCTCGACAATTTCGGACGGGAGTCCCGCGTTATCGATTTGCATCGCCTCGCCTACGCCAGAGGGCGCAATTCCGACATTCGAGAGAGCCTCGCGAGCCTCATCGCGCTCGCGGGTCAGGCGTGCGACGACGCGGACGGCGGCGNTTGAGAGGAGGGCGGGGATGGAGGTGTGCGACGGGGGGCGGGGGGGTGCGATGCGGGAGGTCTTGATGGGGATGAGGTCGTCTACGGTGAGGGGCTCGGAGGTGATTGGGTCGGTGCCGTGGGTGGAGATGTGAGATTCGATCAGGGCGCGGGAGAAGACATTGCCTGGGGGTGGGTTAGATGGCTGAGCTTGGTGAGGTGGTAGTGGAAACATACCTGACTTCGTCGAGACCACAGGGTCCTGCGGCGCTTCGCCGGAGACTACAGACAGATACGTTAGACGCGTCCCATTACCCCATCGCCAATTGAATCCCACTTACTTGCGCACAACATATTTGGTCTCGTGGTAGATCAGTGCCTGTTGTTGAGGTTGTGGTGGAGTTGCGAGTGTGCTTCGTGGTTCGTCGCCTAGCCCAGCCAGCTTCAGGCCATAAACAATCTTTTGACGTCGTAGTCGCGGATTTCGGCGCTAGTGCGAATTCAGCTTAGGCGAGTTCCGAGGCGTGTATTGGGTGAAGTGGGGGGGATTTTATCATATAAACCTCCCCGCATGCGCTGTAGATAGGTATTTATATATTTATTTATTTCATTTATCTTCAATCCAATTCGGTCCTGCTCTTCTTATCATTTATCCAACCGGTACCTCTCATCCACCCAACCAATCCGCAACAATGTCCTCCGCCAACCCCCTTCCACCCGCAACCACCCTCTCCTCCCTCCCCCCCAGCGACCAAACTCACATCCTCGACCTGCTCTTCGAGCCCTCCCCGCCTCTGCATGCGCTATCTCTCCCTCTCTTCACCCGCCCCGTTTCCTCCTACCCCGCTCTCATCGGCGACATACGCTCCCAGCTCACTGCCCTCTCTACATCCACCTCCGCAGCAGACGCAGCGCAGCTCGACGCTATACTAGGTGCGCACCCCCGCCTCGGCGCCAAGAAGGTGGATAGCGCGCAGTCAGCCGCTGAGCAAGCGCAGCTGGGTGGTGGTGAGGAGGAGGCTCGGCAATTGGCAGCACTGAATGAGGAGTATGAGGCCAAGTTCCCGGGATTGAGGTATGTGGTGTTTGTTAACGGACGAGGGAGGGGGGAGATTATGAAGAATATGCGGGAGAGGATTGATAGGGGTGATGGGGGTTTGGAGAGGGAGGAGGGAATTAAGGTGTGTATCCTATCCTGGTCTCTTTGATCGCGCCTACTGCGTGGGCTTCTGTCAACCGGGGGGTTGGTGGTGGAGAGTGATGTGATGTGCTAACGTGGGTAGGCAATGTGCGATATTGCACTCGACCGTGCAGAGAAGCTATTGAATCAGTAGAGGGGGTCAGAAAACGAATGAATCAGCCAAGGTCAAGTCTGGAGACCGGTGAAGCGTAGGGCATTAAAACAGAAATGTCATTTTATCAAGCTCCGTTCATTCATGCAGGGGAGACACAACTCCCAGCTTTTCCTCATTTCCATGTCCATGCAATGGTCCCCATGCTGCCTGCCCACCTGTCGCCAACCCGTGAAGATGCCCACTCGACTACGCCAGTACATATGTCCCCGCTCCATGGGCTGCCCCCGCCATATAGACATCCATCGCCTTCTGGTTCAGCTGGCCCACCTCCGCCTTTGCAATCGACAATTCCGGCAGCTGCGGCAACGGGGGTGGTTCCTCCGCCAGTGACAAGGGTGGAATTCCATCAAGCTCGTCGAGGTAATCGTAGTCCTCTCCCTCCGGGCGCGGGGACCGCCTGACGCTGAAATCACTATAATATCCGCCCCTGCATCCACTCATATCTGAATCAAACTCCTCTCCCTCACTATCCATCCCCAGTCCCGCTTCCTCTTCCATATCAAGCGCGTCGTAATTCGATAGCCCGAGTGGCGACGGCGGGAGTGGAGAGGGAACCTCGTGCGTCCTCGCTATCGGGGCAACGACGTCACGCAGCGCGAGCGCAGAGACGAGCTGCGAGTGTGTCCGCTTCTGCGGGGCACTAGGGGGTGGTGATTGTTTCGCCTGTGCCGCTTTCAAGACGCTCAGGCGCCGGCGAACGGAGTTCATGATGGCGGCCTTGCGGAGCTCGTTCTTCTCGGGGCGGCGGGGGAGCGGCCATGTCGCGGAGCCTACGCGAGCGACACCGCGGTCGGCGATGTTGCTTGCCGGGGACGAGTAGGGCCGGGAGAGGCGGGAGGTAACTAGGCCAAGGCGCAGGCGGCGCTTCTTCTTAGTGGGGTGTGGGGAGCCATCGACGTCCCAGAGCGGGCGGCGGCGTTTGAATGGAGCGGGGCGGGGAGGTGGCGGGGGGAGCTTCGAGGTAAACGTATATTTGCCTGG